>JAPYMA010000052.1:0-283578 GCA_035041965.1 Anisakis pegreffii | reverse complement strand
GAACTGAAATGATTCATTAAAAGTAGATTCAAAACTTACGAGAAGATGATAATTTTTTACGAAAATTCACTCGAAGTGTGTTTCCGTCAAGAACACACGAGATGAACGATAAGTCGATGCTTTGATATCAACGAAATCAACAAGTAAATTTCTTTACTGTTGATTTAAAAAAACCTGAAATTGAATAGAGTTAGCCAAATGGATGTTGTAACGAATCCTTCAGTAATCAGCAAAATATCAAGGAGCACAGTCTCGAAAGAGATTGTGCTGATGGCAGAAACGAAGTTCAATCTGACGTGACTTCGGAGTTGAACTGAGTTCAAAGTGAATATGATCATGAAAATGTAACTCAAAACGTACCGGTTTTGATGACGCAATTTGAAGTGTTTGAAGTGCGATTGACTGTGGCGATTATATTGGTACCAACAGTAATAACGATACGAATCACAATTACGAGCTGACGTGAAATAAGATACCAATTACTGTGATGATAATAATTAGAATAACGTATTCAGGTAACGATGTGGATAGCAATGGTATCGATGATTGCCGAAACGGATGTAAAAACAGAGGAATCGGCTGATGAGCGATAAATGCACTTCAGTGGCGATAACTATGACTGTGATATTGACCGGTACGTAACGATGATAGAATATTTCACTGCAATACTTCAAATTTAACTTGGATGGGCACAATCAACATATAAAATTAGTCTGGAACAAAGAAAAATTTCTGAAATCACGCATCAATGCTGATAAGGCTAAGAAAATGTCAATATATCGGAGGTTAAGAGCGGATATCAGAAAGTTAATGAGTGTCGCGTAGTAATGACAATGGAATTGAATACTTACAATAGTGAGATATTCCGAAAGTCGATTGATTGATGAAAGCACTTTGATAGCTGAATAGCTGCTTGCTGAATAGCTGAGGAGCGTGGTTAGCACTCGAAAACAATTACCAAGCTGAAATTCACTGAGTAAGGATCAATCGGAATTATCGTGAATTGATAGTGCGAATCATGGTGATGAAGCATGCGGACTCAAGCAAAATATAACATGAGTAATCATGAGTACAATGAAACGATGAGTTATCATCACTGCTTTCGCATTTGCAGAACATTTTCAATGACATTCGAATTGTGACAATGAACATTTAATGAATCCATGATAATGGCGATGAAGTTTAAAAAGACTCTTCAAAACAGTGAATCTAATGTGTTCCGTAAAAATGAACAAAGAAATGGTGGAACTGAGTGAAAATAATTCTCCGGAAGTAATGATAAAAAAACGTAATTGTGATAAAATTATGACGAAGTTGTTGATATTCACTGATTGGTAATAGAGAAATGTTGCCAATGATTTTTTTCTAGTGAAACAACGAAAAAAGTGATGATCATGTATGCACTGCAGTGATCGTGTGGTATTGATTATTTGAGAGTGATTCGTATTGTTCTATTGTTATTTTGTTCTTTGTTCTTCTGTCTGTTGTTCTTTTCATTTCGAGTAAACAAGTCGCTTCCGATGTAGTCTTCCAATACAACACATGCATTTTCACATGCAATCGAATCAACAGAAACATTCGTGGTCAGAGTCAAGTGAATCTGATAGGTGAAGGGTGAAGCGTTAAAGGAGGAAATGCAAATGAATAAATACATTAGAAGGCGCATGGAACCGTGTAAGGAGGTAGCAGTTTCTTGTAATCTAATGAAAATTCACAAGAATAAGATTTATGAGCTTGCCTTGTGAAGCACCAGTGGAGCATATGCTCATGTAAGAAAGGATATTATCGTAGCAAAACGATCGAAATTATCGGCTGCACCGTTCAACATGTTGAATGAAGAAGTAGCAGTTCTTAAAAACGAATGCGAAAGTGTGGTGCAGTCTATTGGTGACATCCTGACGAATGATCATGCCCATCGAAATTGGAATTCCAGACCAAATGTCGGGTGTGTTCGATTGGAATCCGACTGATTACAAATTTTATCGGAATTCCGACATTCGCAGTTGCGACCGACTGTTGAAAATTATTCAGTCGAAATCCGATAGTCGGAAATCCAACGGAAATTTGACGGATTTTTCCGAGCGATCGTCGATCGGATGCCGATTGTCACTAATGTGTGCTGTTGTCAGTTAATTGATTCCAATCATTAAATTTTGTCGCCTTAGCTTGGTTATTTTTTTGATTGCTGAAGTGCATTTTTGTTAATGATCCATGTTGATTGTTGTGATGATGATCTTTTGCTTAATATTTGAATAATAACTATTTATTGAGCCAGTGATGGCTTTTCCGCCAGACAAATAAGCGTTGCAACTGCACATTTTGAGGGATGATTGGAAAGTCGCGATTAGTGGACTAATTTTAGCTGAATAGTGCTTTGACGGGTAATTTCGCTTCTTTCTCCAAATTGCGGCCATTTAGCGAAAAGTTCTTGAACTAATAGCGGATTATTTTTAGCGCAATAAGATTATTTATTTTAGGGAATTAGCGATTATCGGAGCTACTTCTATCAGTAGCGTGACCATTATTGGATTGCATAATGTGCTGACTTTAGTTTCAATTTCAGTATGCTGTCTAGCAGATCTCTTCCCTGTTTCAACAGTTTAATGGAGTCGTTGAGAGGGAGTCATCCAAAGGTTGTTTTGATTTGAACGGAGCCGGAGCAATAGTGTTGGAAAATTCTGCGGAGTTTGCATGAGAGTGCAAAACAATACACTTAAAATGAAGTAATGACATAAGTGCTGTAACATAGCACTTAGAAACAAATCGATACTCGTCTCGGTGTGGTTAATGCCTTCGAGCGATCTATCCTTGAGTGGATAATTCATCCCAGCTGTTGCTTCATTGGTGCGCTTACATCATTTGAATGGTTCCTCTGCACTAATATGCACCAGTATTTGCAGTTATCATCTTGATAGGCATTACTCATTTTTTGAAAACTTACAATGCTCTCAAGTTTTATGAACGTTGTCAGCACAGAGATCACCCATACTCTAAGCTATATTGTACATGCGTCTAATCGCAAGTAGTGTTTGCAAGGGACTAGGAGATCTCCACTCTTAAATCCCGATCTTGGGATTTAGGTTCTGAAACAATCCAGGATTTTAGGATTAGATGAAATTTTGGTAACGCACTCATTTCGAATCACACATTAATCAGTCACAACTTATTCATTTGCTGTAGTATTTGCTGTTTACCACTAAAGGCGGTAATGGAAAGATGAATCGTCGTATAATAGCGTCGACTCGAATTTCGTTTTTTATCGAGCATGAACAAGAATTTCACAATGTCATCACCCTTGCTTTGTATTTCGTCATCACCGTAGCATCGCCTTTCATTCAATATAGTTCATCTATCATTGCCCATCTTTCTCACTATTAGGAATGTTTTCTTTTCAATGCGGTGAAATACATCGTGCAGTAGAATTAAAAAAGGCAAGAGGTTCGCCCACCAAAAGACTCTTGTGTGTTTAAATTCGAAGCACTTTGTAATATTCTACAGAGAAACAAATGCTCTGGAGGCGAGAAGCGAGACCTTAGCAAATTCCTCACAATTAGCAATGACGATTAGCAAATTCCTCACAATTAGCAATGACGATTAGCAAATTCCTCAAGCGTGATCGTATTCAAGGCGATGCTCGCTGAAGCCCTCACGTACCACATCATGCGTTGTGATTGCGATCTATCAGGTTCGTCTCAGGTTTCCGATGACGAGTGATCGTTCTGAAGATCGTGTTTCTCGTTCAGTTAGGCACACAGTTCGGTCATAGTGAGTGATCAGTGTTCAGCTACGCAGTTCACAAACTGGTTCGTTGTGAATCATTTTTTATCGATTATCCTTTGTCGTTCAGTCATCGTTCATTTCATATTGAATCATTTCGTTTAATCTTATCGATTATTATTTCTTATCATTCAAATATTAAAGATGTTTCAATGCTATTCGAGATGTTTGATGATTCTATCCGAAACGCTTCATTGATTAGATAGTTCAGAAGAAAGTTCCATTCAATTAAGTGACGATTTTTAGAGACTGATTCGATAGTGTTTATTTGTTGCATTGACTGAAAATTTATCCACCTAAATGCGGTTGGTTTTAGTGATGATCACTTATCCGTTCATGTCAATTGGGTTTATCTTTCTCTGTCTCCTGTTGATGGTCGCATATGTTGTGTACAGGTAGGCCTGATGATATTCGTGGCAATTCAATGTTCTATGAACAATCCAGATGCATAATTTTGAATCAAATTTTCCCACAATATCTCTTTTGTAAAATTAACCGAACAGGTTGCAAATCTCTCATTTTATTTTCTTCATTCTATCAAACACAAAAGGTTTTAAACAATTTCAACACGTTACTTTTATCCACTTTTCAAAAACGAAATTCCCATCACGAGCCACTTGAACAATCGTGCCATTGATAAATAGAGTTTTAGTGTTTAAGCACGATGTGAATGTAGTAACGAATTCAGAAACAGCCTCCACATGAGTGTCTGAGAAAGCCATCTTTTGGCATTCGAGAGTCTGCGAGATGAGTCGAGCTTTATGATTCTGATGCAGTGAACAAATCAGTTTATTACACTGTTTCAAGCAATCATTTCGGCTTATTAACATCCACCTTCAAGTGTTTTCGCAAAAGTGGAAACCGTGCATGAGCAAGTAAAACTGTAAATTTGTTTAGCAACAATTGCACACAATCCGTGCCCAATTCTTATGGAAACATTGCTACTCCATGAGGTGATAAGTGATCATTCTAGTATAATTCAAGGAAGTCATCAACGTGTTCATTAATCTTTTTTCGGAAGAGAATCATAATCGTAACTCTTCTTAATCATGCATATTTTGCCACTACTTCAGGTGTTACCGTGAGCAGAAATTCTATCCACCTCGAGCGCATGAAGGTCCCATCAGGGTAGTCAACGCTCGACGTTTCAGTGATGATGGTTGGTTCCCATCAATTTTTCAACAGTTTGATTTTTCCATTCGCTTAATTATCACATCTCCCCACCCAGTATGAGTATGAACTATTAGACAGTGGATGTGAAGTTATTTTCGAGTTTTCGGCGTTTCAGTATAGGATATCGATAGTTAGGCGTATTCTCAAAAGTAGGCTGGCTATTATTTTGAACCAATGGCTACCAGAAATGCCTATTGTATTGGACGATTTTGATGATGTTAACTACCAGAAATTTCAACTTCAGAAATCGCAGCTGCTGTGTCGCATACAACATCAGAATCGCCTTCAACACAGTATCCAGCCTATCGGCCACCACTTGCGGCATCATCTTCCCTTTCCGGACAAAATCACTGCAACACAAGTGCACCTCCCTTGATTCGACAGCCAGTGCCAAGACCAGTTGAATTGAATGGCGTTGACGACTCGCCGCCTCCACCATATTCATCGGTATGCAATCGTCCAGAATCGTGTTCGTAAATTTTAACAATTCACATCGCAGCAATGTAAACCATGCAACCATTGTACTGCTATGGCTACAGTACCATCAAATGGAACAAAATGTTTTCCTGTGTTCAAATTTTTGATATATTCAGCATTTTCCGTCCAAATTTGTTCTTGATCTCAAAGTTTGTTCGAAATCCACACGAAAAAAGTGATTCTCTTTGTTGATTCCGAGGTGAAATGTGTTAATGTCATGAAATATTCAATGAAATGTCGAAAAAAAAGAGATAGTGAAGTATATGTTTGGAAACATACTTTCAAAATTTATTGTAATCCATAATGTATGTGTGTTCGTGCATGTTAAGCTCAATGTGGCATTCATTTGAAACGGCTGAACTGCCTCTTCAAACGTATATCTCCGTATTGTATGGATTCTGTTGATAATCCGTTAATATGTATCCGTTTCAATGAAATGCTGAGTTTTTTGACATTGTGTCTACGATGTTGTTTGTACATATATTTGTTTACATGTATGCATTGTATATGCGTTTCGAAACTAATAGTGAAATCGAATTCGATTGTAATATGATTCAATTGTTAGTAAAATATATTCGGAAGGAAAGATATCGTTTTCTTCACTTTCTGCACAGTTCCAACTAGTGATGTCTCTGTTCCAGTTAAACTGTTCTATTCCTGTTATATTCCTGTTCTGTTCCATGGAATAGAATAGAACAGTTCGTAACTGAGGAAGGAACAGTTTGGAACAGAATAGAGCCGTTTTTGAGCCCAAACGAACAGAATAGAACAGTTTTCAAAAGCGTGCTACAGAGACATCACTTGTTCCGACTAATGAATTCGAATTGATTCCTTTTCAACGAGAGACTCCGAAGTAACAGTGGTGCGCTCACTTTCTCTGATGAACATTAATGTTCAGAATTAAGAAATCTGATGGACAGTTGAGGATTGTGGCGATTATTTCCTCAGAATTCGACAGTTATCTTGAATTAATTACCTGCACTAACTTCTTTAGCAGCAATGACGCACACGGAAGAAAAAGATCATTTGAGCAATTTTACAAACGAATTACAATTGGATATTCACTATGGTCATTTCATAATGATAGAACAATCCGCTGGAACACCACTTTGGAATTTTCATATGTCGCTATTTGAGATACTGAAGACTGGTTCAAGCTTACTTCTTCTGAAATTCAACGCCGTTCTGTTTATCATTTTTCAATGACTTTTTCGGAGTGAAGAGGTAATGTATGAGGAGAATTAATTTTCAAGATTATCTGCACCTCATGCAATGACAAAACTGAGATATTCCAATGTAAAAATGGTTATATCTCACATGAATGGTTTTTGGTATGTGTCTTTGATCGTTGAGTCGTACATAAAAGCTGGATAATTGAGTGTTGAAGAAGCATTTGAACTGTATAATTAATAGGAACGTTTGTTGCAGTGGCCGAATTGTTTTTTTTGGCTCTAAACATCAGTGAATCAGTATGTTTTCATCTGCATCAATGAATAATTGCGTGACAACGTTCCTAATCAATGTATCGCTCCATCCTTCACATCCTTCATTAATCAAGTCATTGCAATTATTGTGACTACAGTCTCGTAACATTTGGTTTGTTGGTATCTACGGAGCAAAATCATCCGATGACAATTCATAAAAATGATTGATAAATTTCCCGTACAATAGTATGGAATTTACTTGACTGCTCACAGTAATCATCACTGTCGTTGCTGTTCAAATATTTCTGAAATTGAACTGCAAAGAGTTGATGAGCCAAACCGATCTCATCACAGCAATTAGTGTCGGTGTTATCCTTGTCTTTTCGCTGTTCGCACATGCATACTATAGGTAAGAGTCACGATATTAGACAAGAATTTCATCGATACTGATTTTGTTCATCGAAAACTGATCTTAAAACCTTCGAATACGCATTTCAAGCTCCAATTTCACTCTTTCGCTCTCGCAATTTTTAATTGACATAAAAACATACAAGAAAATGTTTTGTGTTAAATGATTAGCTACGCCGTAGTGCTCGGTGTGATAGAATTCGATCATGACAGCGATATGTTTGAAGAATTCGTTCCTTTGATTCAAAATCACCAACAATGAGCGATATGCTCGCCTTACACTAGACAAAACAATTGGAAGCATGCGAAATGAGTAGAATGTTTTATGTTAGGAACTGGATGGTACTATTTGCATGAATCTTCATTGATTGATCTGTGATGAATCAGAATCTTTTTATTTGCATCGACCTAGAGTATAACATTTAAGCATTAGCTGATGATGATTCCACCATATTTTGCTTCTGTCATGAGGAATTTCGTTCGATTGTATTCGCATGTAACAACTCTCTGATGGTTGTTCGTACGAACCGGTTCATCTGAAATTCTACAATCAAAGTCAAAGTCAGCCGTATACTTCACCTCCAGTCGAATGACCATCAGTGTGATGGAGCCACTTTGCATCGTATCAATCGTAATCGCCACCCTCTGTCTCATCTTGATCGTAGCATTCGCAGTTTGGTGGTAAATATTACGATGTTTTGAAACCACTGAACAGTGAACATGATCGAGATGCGTCGTTGCTATTTGATTCCTCAAAATCTAATCTTCAGTTTTTCATTCACCGCAAGAATCTGTACTAAGTGTTGTTTGATTTGCAAAAGAAAAGCGAACGTTCAGCCAGCTTAACCAGGATTATCGTTCAATTAACTAGACTATCAGAATGACTCTTGTTGTGAACAAATAAAGAGCTGGTTCAATCATGAGTGGATTTGAAATTCCAACCTTACTTCTCATACAGAAGCCTTCCAGTCATGAAGATGGCACATCTGATAACTCAACAACGATTCAGGTTTTGGCGTAGAAGAAGAAGCCTGACGATAGCACAGGAGCACCAAAATAACGCACAACCTGAGAACTTTCAAATTCGGAAAGACGGAGGTTACTTCGAATCTATATTCTATAATTTTGATGCGTCTATTTAATTTATTATGTTGTTTTTTTCGGCATCGGAGCAATTTCTGAAAATTTGGTTAAATTGTCAAAACTGAAGTAACAGAGCAGAAAATTATTGCTATCTAGATATTGGAAAAGCGGACTCTTCATTTAAGATCTAGTGCTGAAACATGAACCGACTTTATTGCACGGTTATATGAGCCATTGTTTCACACCAACTTCTAGTTAATGCACCATCTGAAAGCACGACCACGCCACCAGCACACGAACGAACATCCTTTCAATCAACTCTGCCACCAAGTGGCACTGTCACCTACAGAGAAGAGCACTCACTGCACCGCATGACCTGCTCTAAAGTGAATCCATCATCAGGGTATTCTACTCGTACTGCCCACAGAGCACACTTCTCATCAAACGATCGTTTCACCTGAGGACACACAAAATTGCCATCAACCATTCGCTTCCATTCAAAGCTCTAATGATGATTTTTTCGATGATTTATATAGAGGGTCTTTTCTTCCCAATAATGATCTTGAGCGAAATTTGCTCAGTTCCCAAATGCAGTTGTAAGCCTGCCATGACAAGAAACATTGTTTGCTTCACTCGGAAGGAGCATTGAATCATTGTTTCAGCATTGAAAGAAGCATTCTCATGGGTTCAGAATGCTCATCTGACTAATGCATTTCTTTGCTATGGCCAGCGAAACAGTTGATTTGCGTAAATGTAAATGTAGGATTGGTTGAAAAGACCCTCAATACGCCTGAAAACTTTTGTGAACTCATATGTAGTGTCAAATGTGTTTTTTGAGACTGTTTTGTTTGATATAGGTGTGCGTTCTAAAATTCTGCATAAAAGTGATTTTCATATTCATTTTATTCGAACAACTGCCAAAGATATTCGAATGCATGTTCAGTAATTTCCATATCCATTCATATCGTTCTCGTCAATAAAATTTTGCGGATGCTCGAAATGCTTCTGATGTTTTATATTTCTGATACATCCTCAGGTTTTGCTTCTATGGAAGTCGATTCTAATCTATGGAGTAAGGTTCAAAAGAGAGAGCTATCGCGTTCAGCAAATTTTCATTTTATTCATCGATGAGATAAACACTTCACAATTCCAGAACAGTTGAAAATTCAAGTTTTGGGCAACAAATAGCACCATCAAATACTGCATAATTTGAAACGACAATGCAGTGTCGGTCCTCATTTCAAACGAGCACCTGACTGCAAAATTGCTTCAATATTCCGTAATTAATAGAGTGAACCGGACTGGTATCCTCCAACCTTGATCATGATAGATATTAAATTATTATCAGTCAGCAGACAACTATAGAACATGAACCTGATATAAAGAGCAGAAGAATGTTAAAGAAAATCTCAATGTTAGTAAAGGCATAAGAAGTAATGAAGATGTGATATGGCGCAGAAAAACTTGTATGCATTTTCGATGAGTTATTGCAGGTGATGGGTAAGAACTGGCAGATTGGAATTGCGTACATTGATACCAATATCCAAAAATACATTAATAATTTAAGGAAACTTGAAGCAACAATGCAAGCGATTTCCACTCTCCGACGTGTATTTTTGACTGTTGATCACTCGCAAACTTGTGGGTTTGATGGTGACAAGTATGGCGCATTGCCTCTTTTAAAAGTATGGTTAATATCTCAGCTGAGTTGAGAGAACAGGAGAGAAACGATTTAAAAGTCAATTGAGAGTAATGTAAACGATGCAATAGCAGCGAATCGACAAGCTCTACGATAGTACTTCGAGAGTGATTCCTCATATGCCGATCTGAGCCATAATCGCTCACCGCTCATGCATTTGCAATGATGATAGCACATGAATCGTCATTCTAACTGTTGTTTACGTTGCCATATCCTTCAGCTTTGAATGCTTGCTTTATCGCACGATAGGTACAGCTGCATTGAGCAGTTTGGTTCTTTGATTCGCACATTTTCGACTACCTTCAAGCTTCAAATTGCATCATCAAGATTCAGCCTTCAAATTCTCTAACTCATTGCTGATGATCAGCATTGTTGAAGAGTGTGGCAGTCATATTTGATGCAGCAATAGCACTGGTGGAGTAGAGGTCAGTGAAAATTTGGCAAGACACATGAACTTGAACGATTTCTGATATCGGATATCTGAACGTAAATCATTATGATTGAATTTCTGTCGATTGATCGAATCGCGATGGATTTGTTTACACTGGCGTTGTCCTCTGTATTCATGACCAATGATTGATTTCACATATCATTATCCCCGCAATATTCAGTCTGCTATGGTTAACATCCAATAGAAATCATCACGATCGACCGTGTTCAGTAAGGAATTCTCTGCGACGCCCTCACCAGACACCCAGTTCAGCCGATTGATTCACTCGCAGCTGTGTGCTGATCGGTCCTCGACTTCGTTCAATGTTATTCGAGAAACCAGCTCCCACGTTCACTCTCAACTATTTAGTAATTTTATTTGGAGTCGTTTTAGTGGGCACTCTTTTAATCGTTGGATGTCCAATGTTACGGTGAGTGAGTGTGCATTTTGACGTGCTAATTCGAGAATGATTGAATAATTAAAGTAGAAGGACAGATATTTTCATCAACTCAAATTTCTGAGAGAATATTGTCGAGAATCTTTCCACAGAACCTATCTCAAACGTTAGTGATGTTCAATCAAACGATACACAAGTAGCTGAATATGCTCAGAAACAGCGCTGTGGTAAGAAATTCTACGACCAGCAAGTTTGTTTCGATGAACGAAGCGTGAAACCGCTATCAATCAAATCAAAATGAACGAGTCTACATGAAAAAAGAATCTGAACTGAAAGTTGCGATGAGTAAAATAAACTTGTTATACTTTTGAAGTACTCACATTTTTTGAACAATTCAGGCGTTGTTTTGAGCGAAGAGTGTTCGGAACTCGAGGGCATGACGGTCATATAGTCACTGTCTCCGCCGAGCCCTTCGGAAGACAAGGTTGGTTTTGTTCGCTCACTGATTGATATTTTTAGCCGCTTCGTAGGAAAACTGCAACGTTGCCTGACCTATTAGGCAACATTCACTTTGAATAGCGTAAATGAGATTCTTTTGCAGTTTAACGCAATGTTAACTGTGGCGCTAACTTCTAGAAAGCGCTTTTCCGGCGAGTACAACATTTTCACCTGATCTCATCTTACATCCGGCCTATCAAACCTCATCACTAACAATTCCATCACATTCTACAATCAGTCAACACAATTCGGACGCATCACACTATTTCAGCGACTATCTGGAATCACGGCTGCTAACTCCAACATTTCAGTGCCTCCACCATACTCATCTTTAGTGAATCCACCGACAGCTATGTCGTGATGCAAAACGACGTCCCCAGAAACAAGATCAACTAATAATAAGGATTTTCCGGGTCAATAAATCTCTGGACTGTAAGCAAATGTTTTCACTCATTCTAACCAGCTGTCTTGAGGAATGTTCCTATATGATTAGCATTCAAATGCGAAGCACACTCTCAAAATGAAACAATTTTCCGCCCAATCGAATGCGTCCTTGTTGAGTGCAGTTCAAAATAAAAATGATTGGTGAAATTTTAAAACAGATACTTCGATAAAGTTCAAAAAATTTGACGATATCATAACATACACCAAGCTTCGTTCAATACTCCATTAATGTGCCGGATTCCTTAATAGCACGATGAATAACCTCATAACTTCACGGTCAAACACACCGAAGATGTATTCACTGAAAATTACGGAAGAACGCAGGCTGAATAGCAGATTTTGCATCAATTATTACTGTGAGATTTTCGTTGATTTTTTCATACAAACCTGACCTCATCTGCTTAACCAAACTTCACTTTGATGTGATCTCACACGCCGTTCAGAGTGGACTGAAATAAGGCAGACTTACTTTGGATTTAAATAAAAGTATTGCTGCTGTTCCAAATGTTTTTTTGTGTATAGCACATGATATTCATATCGTTCGATTCGTCATGCGGCATGGAACTTCTCATCTTTTATTACTTTGATTGACTGTAATTAGTTGTTCTCTGTCTTATTATAATATTGTAACTTTTTTCATGATCTGCATAGATGAATCCACTGAATTGCTGCGTGGATGGAAGCGATGTAGTTGTTTCGTTATTTGAAAATATATGGTTATGGTTCAAATGGAAAAATAAAACATGCTGGATGATAAACTCTCATCAACACCTTATCTACATCTACAAATGCCAATCAATAAATACTTTCCTAGAGTTTTCATCTAGGGAGCAATACCTTTATCAATTCTTTAAAGACGCTAAAGATTTTGCGTTCTTATCATATCAGTGATAATTTCTTATCATCATGCTCTGTCATATGAATTGTCCCCTATCTTGCTGATATGAGACGTCATCATAATGATTGGTCACCGTGAAAATACGCAAAAAGAACAGTAGCTTCGTCAACACACAGAATAAGGATCTGAGCAACGAGTATGAATGCTTTCTCTGCATAAAATCTGATCATGCGTCGATGACAATTCACCATTACTATAGGATTGATTACACAATGATATCAGCTATAGATACTTGGAATACGATCCTACTTGCACTAGTCGCATTTGTGACTGTAATGAAAGAGCAATTTCTTTTCATAACCTTAAACCTTTGCTGCCGTAACAATATGCCTCTTTAAAGAGGCTTTCAGCCTTCCCAGATCAGGTTTGATTTCACATGTATGCAAGTTATCAGAACTGACAACAATTGAGTGCGCATGAATGCTGGAACATAGTCAAAGATGTTTTTCTCGAATTGCCGTAATCACATCAGGCACTGCAAATGTGACAGACTACAAATCATGTTGAGTTTTGGGCTTTTTAGTCAGGAAATGTCGTGGAAAGATATCGGTTTGAGAGATAAGTCGTTGCGGTTAATTTCTCTAGAAAATCATCGATGAAAAAAGTGTTCTGGCGGAATTTAGACATCAGCCAGAAGCGACTCTTTTCCCTGGTAATTCACCGTTTTGTACTGAAGAACTGACTTCATTTTTATGGTATTTGATGTCGTTGACACATCCAAACGTGCAAAAATGAATACCTTCAATGCTCGCTGCTATTCTGATTGAATCGTTACAATACAGTGGAAGGAAACAGGAGGAGGAAGCAACATACAAAGAAAAGTACAGTTGGGAGCATGAAACCGAATTGAGATGATGACGTCTGGCCACATCATCATCGGTTTGTTGATCGTTTTGTCAACAATGGCGCATGTAAGCAAATGAGTAGGTGCACCTGATAAATTGAGTAAATATTTAAAGTTAATGTTTAAGTACTTCCATCGCAATTGATCGACTGCTATTAGCAACAAACAGTTCTCATGTGACTACAACTCTGCGGTTTTAATTTCATTTTTTGATTCCGTACGTGTCCTCTTGCGATGAATGCAACGCTCCAAGACTCTGGAAACCTTTCGACGTTTGACCACCTGACAGATGACGAGTGGTGATCATGAACTGCGTTTGTGACCACTTTCGTTATAAAATCGTTATTTCATGTCGATAATAGCATGAAAACCGTTTCTACAGTCGAATTTACTACTGAGCATTGATTATATTAAATTGCTGAATGCAGTTGTCAACTCAGCTCCTTTCCTTCCAGTTGGCCTAATAGTTTTTTCACGGTGATTAGTAGGTTGTGATATGATTGTGTTAATGGGCTCAGTCCGATTTGAAAACTTGGAAGATTCGCCTTTGCTTGTTAAATGGCACTTTTTCACGAAAACATTGGAAATGTTGACTGCTTATATCGAAGGAAACCTTAAGAACGAATGACATCCTTGTCGAAGTAGTGGAATCTGGCGGATGTAGAATCATCACATAATGATTTTTACCTGTTGTTTTTAATAGTGGTTCAGCATGTAGTTTTACTCACAAAACAGCAGTTTCACTTGTTCCACGTCGATTTTGCACATTTATTCGAACGGCACAATTAACTGACGTTTGCGCGGATCAGTTGAGTCACTTCACGTTGAAATATCGCAATGCTCATTTAAGTTCACTATTTTAGAGTTCATCGCCTATGTACGGTTTTAACGGCTTCATTTTAATATTTCCAATATTCATCTTTCTTTGCTTCTTCTGTGTGGCATGCGCAATGTACAGGTATTTTCACGATAATTTTAGAAAACCCACTACCCTTAATTTTTTTCCAAATGGGTTCGTTGACCTTTTCTTACAATCCCTCAAATTTTTCATCACTTTATTTGTGACTAGCAGCTGGAGCACTAAAATAGCTACTATCTTGTGCTTGATTGTTGATATCAGTTTCTCAAACAGAATGACGAGTTCATGATTTGATGTTCGAAGAAATTTTTTGTATAAGGGGCAGAGAAAAACACAATAGACATAAGCAATTTTTGTTGCCCTGATAAGGATGGAAAGAAATATTACATATGATAATATCTCTTGGTTAAACCGTTTAGAATCTCAAGAGTGATTGCTGTTTATTCCCGATACTATCCTGTGTAAAGCAATATTAAAGAGGAACTTTTTAAAGTGAATTATTGAATTTAGCCTTCATTGTTTTCGCAGGTTATCATTTATTCAGGCGCTACCGTGAGCGCGCTATCTATGCTTCGCAAAGAAACGGAGGTAGCATAATCACAGTGAATGTTGTACCGTTCCAAGGTGAAGGTATTCTACGTTTCGTTTAATTTCCAAACATCTCAGAGATTCAGTTCAAGCGATGGTTTGCTCAACTCATCAATCGTTCACTGTGTTGACGAATTATCAAATTTTCATTCGTCATTTCAATACCGGCCACTAGAAAGTTCCAAAATTTCACATTAAAGATGTCGAGAGTTCTGAATCGAAAAGTTTCTCAGTTATTCACTCATCAGTAAATTGATGTCATTCAGTCGTTTAAAATATGCACGCTAACTAGTGAAAATCTTCTGCTGTCCATCTCGTTGAAGTAACAATTAAACATGATCTCATCGTCTATCATCTAATCTTTCAGGTACTACGCTCCCAGCGACAGCCACTGGTCCTACACTTTATCCAGCCTATCCACATCCGTCACCGTTGATGACACAATCCTCGACAATCAGTCCTCCCTATCCGAGTGTGCCACTCTCACCTGAACGGCTGGCTCAACGACCAATTGGATCTATTGTTAATGAAAGCGATACTTCATTACCTCCACCGCCGCCCTATTCATCAACGTTGAATTCGTCGAAGACTACATCGTAAAATTGTCGTAAATTATCATGTGATCTGTGCATTTTGCATTAGAGTTTTGAACTCTATGATGATAATTCGGTTCTGTACATAAGATGCTTCACTTTTTGATGCACGCATAGGATGCTCATTGCTTTTTCCATATATTCGATTTGTTCAAATTTCCCTTTTCGTTTAGATTTTAGCAACTGAATAAAATACCTCCATAACAATGAGTACCGACATCTAATGCTACAACATCAAATTCAAATTTACAGCAATATTCGATCAAATAGAAGATTTTGTAAAATTTCTTGAAATGAATAATGCGATCTCGTTGAGATTTTGCATGAGAAACGTTTATCAACGTTTTGATATTGTTTAGCGACAATTTTTCAACATACATATCAAAATGAATTTTTTGAAACTGACAAATGCATTGAATACATCTCCTGACGATTATTGTATATATGTTCGTAAAGATTGCAAAGGGAAAATAAATTATTCTGAATTTTCGCTCGATGTGATTACAGATTGAAGATACCTGAAGATGGCGTTAGTCAAACCTCAGTTTACAAAACTGAACAATCCTGGTACTTTCAAACATCTGTGTGTCATTGATGTGTGTTCACTGGAAAAGTGTTCAAACATTTACTGAAAAGAGTTCATTGAAAGATCAGTGAAAACCATTGAAAAATGAAAATTATTGAAAATCATTGAAATCATTGACATGAAAATCATCGAGAAAAGTGTTCAAACATCTGCGTGCCTTTGATGATTCAGCGCTGCCAAAAATAAAACTATCAAAAATGAATCAATCGACACACAAATGTTCGAAAGCACCAGAACTGTTACAGTTTTAAAAATTAGTACTGTCTGTCTTATTAGTCAGTGACTACTCAACGCTGCCAAAAATGTGTGTGATTGTATTGGGCTGATTATCAGTGCTTATGAGTGTGTAAATTATCAGTGCAGCCTGTCATACTGCGCCAGCTGCAGTGTTATCAACTAAACAAGACGCATAGCTCACTTTCAGAATTTTGTTTGCGGCTCATAACTACAAGGATTGCAGCGATCTCTAAGTACTTCCCAATTCGATTGAGTACCTGGTTTTGCAGGGTCCCTCTTTAGTTTTGCTACAGCCCTTATAAAGCATTGCCATTAGTATTTCTCAGCTCTCCATGCTATCGCTAATGTAATCTGCGTACGATGTGCATCAACGTTCATATCATCAGGATTGTTATACAAGAGCACAGTTTTGGACAATTTCTTTGCACGTTTTTGATTTTTGCAATATTTTTGTTGTGAGCTTATCCAGGCTTGTCTTAATACGTCTTTTATCACTATTTATTTTTATGCACAGTGAATATTGGAGTTGAAGCAACAGTCGTAGTTGGGGTCGAAAAAATGTCAACGATTTTTTGCGGAGTCCGAGAAGTGGACTAAATTTCCGGATCATTGAGAGCTGGAGCTATATCAACCGTTTTAGGAAATATAGAGACGGGGATGAAATTTCGAATGATAAGAGCTTGAGCCGGAGCTGTGTGTATTTTTTTCAAATTAGGTGCCACTGATCATAATCTTTGACCGTATTCATTGATACTTACTTCGATAGCAATTTTACTTATTTCGTATCCATTTTTGTGTGATGAAATCTTCACTCAATGGAACAGTAAGTTGACGGTTGTTCTGAATCAATTCACGCTGATGTATCGTAATGTTCATTGGATTTTATTCTAGGTTACATCGCTCATGACCGAATTTCTTGTTGCAATATATATCGTTGGTGGGATAGCTGGAGGTTGTTTCTGTATCGTCGCATTCGGCACAATTTACTGGTAATTTTCTGCTTTGTTAGAAAAAAGCAGCACATTGAAACATTTTCAGATGCTTTCCAAATGGGTCGTTTGATCAGTTCTTGTAGTTCATCAAAATTTTCGTCATTGCATTTGTGATTAACAATTGAAGCATAACACGTGATGAGCTGGATTTGTTGATTAGATAAGTTGGAGCAGTAAAATAAACACCCTCCTAGACCAGCAGCATCAGTTTTTCAGTCGGATTTGAACCTCGCAGAAATTTTTTCGTGAAGTGCAAACCATTACAAAATTGAATTTTCGAATGGAATTGTTGAATTCAGCCCTCATTGTTTTCAAACATGTTATCATTTATTTAGGCGCTATCGTCAGGTCGCTAGTCGTTCACGAAGGAAGCGAAGTTGCACATTACCCACGAATACCGAATCGCTTCGGAATCATGGCAAGTTCAAAAGAACTACCGAAATCGCCAGCGATTTATTTAAAGCGATTATGCTCACATTAAATGCTGAACCAATTCGCAATCATGGTAAGCCGTGAAGAATTCCAAGAACACTCAGCGATTCAGTTCAAACGATCGTTTGCTCAACTCAACGTTCCTTCATTTCGTTGATCAATCGTTGAAATTTTATAAGACCTTCCAGTATATGCCGTTGAAAAAGTCGAACTTTTAGCAAAACGAGTTCGGAATCGTGGAAACCTTGAGCTATTCATCAGCTAATTAAGACCACTTAATCAATTAAAATATGTCCGCTCAACATCACAGAACTCTTGTTGTCGCCCTGTCGCAAGCAACAATTCAACATGGAATCAAAATATATCATCCCGCCTTTCAGAGAGTACGCCCCAGGCTGGAATTGACTCATCATCCGATCTTCAACACTACCAACAGTGGCACAGTCCTTCGATACCACCAGCGGCACAGTTCCCAACAGCCACACAGCACGACCAGAGCGCACCAACCTCTAATAAGATCGATCCTAGCGCTCCAACAGTCAATCTGGCCGACCCGAGCGCACCAGCAGTTCATATGGCTGCTACGAGCGCACCAACAGTCAACCAGACCCATCCAAGTGCGTCAACGGTCACTTCAGACTGTTCAGAGCGCAATTCAGCATATCAGCACACCTCATTACCTCCACTATGTTCAATGAAGGTAGATCCACCAGCAGTTAATCATACGGATGCGATTGCTCCAAAAATCACCCAGACGAAGCCGAGCGCACCAGCAATTGATAAGATATATTCGAGCTTAAGAACAGAAAACCAGACGGACCTGAGCGAAGCAACAGTGAACCAAACACGCCTGAGCGCACCAATAGTCGATCAGACGGACCCACTTGCCGCTAACAGTCAATCTGGCCAAACGGGGTACCGTGACGGCCTATCAGATCGACCGGAGCACAGCAGCAGCAAATATTACCAATCCGATCCCACAAACAGTCAATAAGGCTCACTCGAGCTCACCAACTGCCAATATAACCATTAAGAACGCATCGACAGTGAACCAATCCTATCCAAATGCGTCAACGGTCAGTTCAGACCCATCCGAGCACACTTCAGCGCATTACCACACTTCATCACCTCCACCCTTTTCACCAGCAGCAGCAGCAGTACCAGTCACCAACAGGATTTATTCTGAGGACGACGAAACTTCAATACCTTCACCCTATCCATCATCGATAAATCCACCAACATTCAATCAAGTCGAATCGAGCGCTCAATCGTTCAGCGTGACCTGTCCGAGCGCATCAATGGTCAAGCAGACGGACCCAAGCGCAGATACTGTCAACAGGACCTGTTTCAGTACGCCACCGCTCAATCAGTTGGACCTTAGCGTACCAGCAGTCAATGAGATCCATGTGAGCGCACCAACAGTCAATCAGGACGACACGAGCAAACCAGCCGTCAATATAGCCGTTGAGAGCATACCAGCGGTCCACCAGACTCATACAAGTGCATCAACGATCAGCTCAGACCAATCCGAGCGCATCTCAGAACATCGGCGCAGTTCATCACCTCCACCACGCTCGTCAATCGTAGTTCCAGTAGCTGGCTGCGTTCATACTGAGGATGACGAAGCATCACCAACTCCACCAATGGTAAATCTATCAGCAGGCAACCAGACGGACCCGAGCGCATCAACAGTCAATATGACCCATTCGAGTGAACCAACACTCAGTCACGCTCTTCCAAGTTAGCCAACAATTAAAACAAATCGATTCGAGGACATTTCTGCACTTCAGCGCACCTCATTACCTCCAACCAATTCATCAACATCGTCCACCTCCACGAATAACTGAATGGCTTGACTCTGATGATGCGGACACCTCATTATCTCCACAATATTCTTCGTGGTTATGTCCACCAAGGAATATAACGTATCATCGATGCGTTGATCATCATGTAATCTGTGTTCTTCCTTTAATCATTTCAACTCTCATGCGATGATTCATTTTTAATAAGTAGCATGCTTCATTCCGTAATGTAGGCAAAGGATGCTCATTGCTTTTCCACAGTTTCGATCTGTTCAAATTCCCCTCCAGTTCTGATTTGAGTGGCTGAGAGAAATATATCCGCAGATATTTGGAATAACGTCTGATGCTGGTAAATCATGTTCAATTTTACGGCTGGCAACATTCGATCAAATAGCGAACCACATTGTTTTGCGAAATGCGGTTTCGTCGAGATTTTGCATGAGAAGCGTTTATCAACGTTTCGATATTGTTTGGTGACAGTTTTTTAACGTGTATAAATTTATGAGCTTTTAAAAACTTGCAAATGCATTGAATATATTTTCTGACGATTAGAGTGGATACATTTGTAATTATTACAAAAGGAAAATAAATTATTTTCAACTTTCGTTTGGTGTGATTGAAGATTGAAAATATCTAAAGAATGCATAAGTGGAGCGTACCAAACTGGAACAGCTCTGGTCATATAAAAAAAGTGTGTGCCTTGATTAATTTTTGATTGTTTTTCTTTGGGAGCACTGAGTCATTGATGACTTCATAATGGCATATGATTGTGCTGCGTTGATTATCAGAGCTTATGAGTGTAAAAGCGAAGTATTATCAGTACAACTTCTCATGCTGCCCCATCTGCGGTGTTATCAAGTTAACGGGGCATACAACTCGTTTACAAAAACTTTTTGCGTCTCCAACGTCGAATGCCTTGCTCATGAGCAATGAGAGCAGCGATCTCTGCGTACTTTCCAATTCGAGGGAGTACATCGTTTCGCAGGGTCCCGCTGCTAAAAACGTGTATGATTTTATTGGGCTTCTCACTTCAACAAAGGTTCCAAAGACCAGTTGGATTTACCTTTAACATCACGGATACTTCATTACCTCTGCGCCAATTATTAACGTTCCGTACGGAAAGGACAATATCGTAAATTATCACAGCTACATTGTTCATGTGATTTGTGCAAAATGGTTGAGTGTTTCGATTTCTATTGCAGTGGTTCATTTCTTGTGAACAACAGGCTTCATTTCGATGAGTAAGCAAAGGATGGCGTTTGCTTATTCCACCTGTTCGAATTGTTTAAGTTCCTTTTCCGAGATGATTTTAGCAGTTGACTGAAATACTCCACAGCAATGAGGAATAACGTCAAATGTTAGTAGATATCGTGCTCATTATTACAGCAACATTCTATCAATGAGCGAATCAAATTGTTTCACAACATCAATGATGCGGTTGAGATGAGACTTTGCATGAGATGTGTTTATCAACGTTTTTATATTATTCAATGACATTTTTTCAATATGCGTAAACATGCGTTTTCTGAAGTTTGCCACGACATTGTATCAATTCAACTCAATGTTTATTCGTTAAAAATAGAATTAAAACCAGTGCAATTCACATGGGAATGAAACGACGAATGTACTGCCTCAACCATATTTTAAATGAAAAAAAGGAAAGGGAAGAATAAATTGAATGATAAAACGATAAACTCAACACAATCAAACAATTCAGATTAAGTTCAATCAAAATACCAATTCAATCAAGATAATACTAACAGGAGAACAGAAACAAAAAATACACATTACAAGAAAACAAATACGATATGCAAACATCTCCCAATGGGTCAAATTACCGATTACTATGATAGGTCAAGGAAAGAAATCCGATTCAATCTGGACGGATAGATCTGAGTGTTTTTTTGGCACTTTTAGCGATTCTCATGAGGCTATTCCTTGTGGTATGGTATCGCATGAACTGCTAACTCCCTTTGCGAAAGAAAATTTTGTAATATTTATAACGTTTAAGAGCGAGTTTAGAGGAGTTATCATGATGAGTTCGTGCATTACTTGAGGAAAACTCGAAGATTTCATTCATTGAGAGTTTATTTAGACAATGAATTATGCTACAGGCCATACAGAGATCAGAATAAAACCTTCTTGGCTTCTAAACTTTCCAATCCTAATATTCTTAGTCTGTCCTGGTAATTGGGTACGTTGGGATAATTTCTGCAAAACGTTGAGATGAACATGTACAATGATACTAGCATCTTTTTTATCGCAATGTGGATCTGAAGGGGACTAAAGCGATGAACTCTATTCAGGGAGTGAACGAACGTAGGTTATAAATAATCTGCTTAGTATAACGTATAATCTGCTTATCGTTAGTATAAAAATAACGTTGAAGCAGTAAGCAAAGTAGCTCTGAATACTGGTGCGTGTAGTAGAAGCAGTGAGTAGGCGATAGCTTTGCATAACAATCCTCCAAGAACATCTATTACATCAAACGTTAACAATCAGTCGCACCTTCAGGCAACATCAGGTTTTTGTAAATGCAAATTGAGGACAAATATGACTGGGAGAGCATTTGATAAGCTATAAATATAAGGAATGACAACAATGGGAGTGAGATGAAACGGCAACGCATAAAAGCTTGATTAATTGATTGATTTTTTGAGTAGTGTGTCTGTGATGACTTGATGATGGTGTATAATTGCATTGGGCTGATTATCAGTGACTATAAACGTACAACCGAACTATTATCAGTGCAGCTGATACTGCTATATTAAGTGCAATGCTGTCAAGTTAACAGCGTACACTGCTCGTTCTCAAAAATTTTGTCCGCAAATCCTGCGTTGACTACTTTGTCGTAGTGCAAGGATGGCAGGGATTTCTTCGTAATTCCCAATCCAAGGGATTTACTCGTTATACAGAATCCCTGTTTAGTTTTGCCCCAACCCATAGGCAATATTACTATTAGCATCACTTACGCCTCAGTGCTGTCGCTGATATAATCCTTCATGTAATTTGCATCTCTGCTGCTATTATCAATAATGCTACTTATGACCATAATTCTTAACATTATCTTTGCATGCTTCATCTCATATTTGAGGCATTTTTTGTGACTATTTTCGAACACTCTTAATGCATTTTTGTTTATGTGTGTACTCTTTTACATAGTAAATGTTGGAGTATGAGCGAGAGCCGCGGTTGGACTAAATAAACTGCCACTTATAGCGAAGAATTATACGACTTATTTTCGCAGCTAAGATGGGGCCAAATTTCTGGAACTTTGGGAATTGGGGCTGCACCAAACGCTTCATAAATTACGGAAAAGGTGATAAAATACTATAAGTGAAGAGATGGAGCTGGAACCTTGATTGTACATATTAAAAACGCAAAGCCGAGGTTGATGACGGAAACATTAAAAACGTTGAGTTGGAGACAGAACTGCGTCTGTGCTTTTTCTTTTCAAGTGAAGCAACACTGATCACAATCTTCGACTGCATTCATTATTCACTTATTTCGGTAACGGCTTTATTTGTTTCAGATCGATTCTAGTTCGACATAATTTATCCTGAATGGAGCAGTTGATTGGCAATCGTTCACATGAGTCGAGCGGCTTGTCATTGGAAATTAGCTCCCATCATTTACCTAAATCCCACAAATATAAGGACTACTATATTTATATAATAGCTGGACTAGTAATCTTTTGTGTCGTCGTCTTTGGAACATTTAAAATTTACAGGTATGAGAATGATAACTTTGTAAAAAGTCGGTGAATTTTTCAGATTCATTGCAACTGAATGTTTCATCCCTTCTTGCAATCTCTCAGAATTTTAGTGGCTTGATTCGTTATTTGCAGCTGCAACAGCGAAATAAACATTTTCCAATACTGGATCAGAGATATCATTTTCTTAAGCAGGGTGATCAATTCATGATTTGACGTTTGCGGAAATTTTTCTTCAGTGGAACAAGTGTAATTTTTGTTGTCCTAAAGAGAATGGAAAAAAATGTTAAAGATCATGTTTATCGGGAATATTTGTTGAAATATGGAGGGTGATTACCGTATTTCTTCTAGCGCTACTGCGCATAAACCATTATTGAACATGTTGGTCTTCAAGAGAATTCTTGAATTCACTCTTCACTCTTTTCATATCTTATCATTTATTCAGGCAGTTTCGTAAGACCGGACACTGTTGTGCAAAGAGACCAAAACATCGGATAATCCGCGTTCACGCTCAACCGTTGCAGGATCAAGGTACGTTCCGATGATTTCCCGAAATTCTCAGAGATTCAGTTCAAGCGATTCGGTCACTTCAAGCGACTTCCCAACTCAACATTTGTTCATTTACTCGACGAATTATTGAATTCTTCTTTTGAAATTATATCATGTAGCGCTAGAAAATTTGAGATTTTCACGTCGCGAGTATTGACAATTTGGAATGGAAAAATGCTCTTTTTCGTCAGTTAATTGATATCGTTCAGTCGACTGAATTGTGCATGCTTAACAGTCACAAGTACAAGTTTTTGCTGCAGTCCTCTTGCAGCTAACAACTCAACATGGTCTGATGATCTGTCATCTTATCTTCTAGGAAGTGCATTCCCGACGGGACCGAGTGCATCAACAGTCGATCACATTGAATTTAATTCAAATGTTCCCAATATCTTTTAATGTATATTTATTGTCTGTTTCCGTCACCGTCCATGGCACAATCCTCAACAGTGAAGCCTTCCAATCCCAGCGTACCACTCTTACTTCAACGGCAGTCTTCACCACCAACCACATCGACCCTCAATGATACTGACACCTCATTTCGCCTCCCCCCCCTCCCCGCAACCCCCAAATTCATCAAAGATTAACGCACCAAAGACAATACCTTAAATTGTCATATATTATATTTGCCTATGTAAAGTTTTCGATGTTACTGAATGCATTCTGTAATGATATTTGTGAATAGGTTTGTATATGATTGTAAAAGTACGAATAAATTGATTCCAATTTTCATTAGACTTATTGAAAGTTAGATATATTTGAGGATGGCCGCAGTGGAGTTTCAACATAGAGAACTGAAACAATTCTTGTGCTTCCAAGCATACGTATGCTTTTGGTTTACCTAAATGACAGGACCATCTCATGGGTATGCGGGTAAAATATGGGCAGAAGCAGTGAGTGTCTGTTGCTCAAGAGGATAAGCAATTGCGAAAAGCCGCAACTATACCATCGTTGAGCGTAGTGAGTGAGCTGTTTTGATCAACCTCGAGAGCAGTGAGCAAGAATTGCTCAGAACACCCCAACTTGCAGTAGGAGCGATAAGTTGGCGATATTCTCATATATTTTAATAAAGAATCCTATCGGAACTTCTTGACGTATGATGTAAAATTTCTTGGATTTTATATGATAAAAGTCAGTAACAGCCTTGAGAAGAACCAGGCCTCTGTGAATGGAGCAGAACAGTAAATATAACGCAGAGAACTGACGCTCTTGATGACCATTACACGAATGGACTGATAACTCTTATGTCGAACCGAACTCAAACATCTCTTCTCAACAATCCTCTCAGAACATTATAATTTGTAAAGGAAAAATGCTTTCATACCATACTGTAAGAATGAGTCATAACTTCGAACAGAATCGCGGTTTCTTAAACACAACAGGAGAACAAAGGGACACATGCAAAGAGCAATTGATAAGCAGTATATTTAAGCGATGACAACGCTGAGACTGGAATGTAAGGCTGTGCACAAAAGCAACATTGAGACTGACTAATATAATGATAACAATGTCTGTGATGAATTGATGTTCTCGGCTGATTATCAGTGATTATGAAAGTAAATCTGAGCTGTCATCAGTGCAGCTGGTGGTGTGCACTAGTGTCATTGACCTTCTAGTTAGAAAGACGCACTGCTTGTCCCCAAAACTTTATTCGCCGCTCCTAGTTCGGTAACCTTTTTCCAGTGCAAGGATTGCATGGATCCCTTTGTACTTCTCAATCTAAGGGAACTAATCCTTCGTAATCTTCTGTACATTCATCATCACTGTTGTTATCATCAGCACCCTTATTTCTCGCTATAATTCTGGCCATTATGCTTGTGTTTTTTTCACTTTACCAACATTTCTGCTGTGATCGTTTTCGGACATTTCATAATACGACTTTTGTCATTTTTCATTCATATGTGTGCTCTAACCACAGCAAATAAAGAGTTGGAGCGACAACCTTGGTTGGAATAGAAAAAAAGCCAACCTCAATGAGGAATTACAGGATTTATTGTTGGAGCTGATATCGGGGCCAAATTTCCGGGACATTTGCTGTTCGAGCTGAAAACAAAATACGAAAAAATGCGGAGATGAGCATGTGATTTCGAAAATGAGGAGATTCTGTCGGCAGTGGGGCTGTAAATGTTAAAAAGGCATGGCTGAGGCCGTAGCTGGGTGAATTCATTTCAAATTAGCCGCACTGGCCACTGTCCTCGATAGTATTTCTAATTTACTTATTTTGCTAATAATTTTATTTGTTTCATATCGATTTTCTGCAACAAAATACATCCTGAAAGTCACAATCAACTGGTGTTTGCTCGGAGGCGTTGAATGACTCGGCCATGTTTTTCGACGTTATATTTGATCACCTCCCAATCGTCGGCCCAGTATTCGGCGTTCTTTTCTTTGGAGTATGCGGAATTTGCATATGTTGCAGGTATTCTTATGGTAATCAGGAAAAAAGTGTACATTCAGAAGTTTTCCAATGTCTTCCAAAATGTCCCTGTGGCTTCTTCTTGCTATCTCTCAAAATTTTCATTCCTGCATTCGTGATTCGCAATAAAGTAGCAAAGTGATCACATCCCTACATTGAATCACTGATATGATTTTCTTATGCAGACAGAACAATTCATGAATTGATGTTCGCTGAAATTTTAGCCACAGAAATGTTGGGAAGGTGAATGTAACTTTCGCTGTCGCCATCAGAAACAAAAAGAAGAAAACATCAGAAATGATCTTCGTCGAGATTGTTTTTCGAAATTTCGAGAGTGATTGTCCTCTTTCTCCCAACACTGAGTGAACCAGTATTGAATTTGAAGTTCTTCGAGCAAATTCTTTATTTCACTCTTCATTGTTTTCAAAATTTATCATTTATTCAGGTGCCATTGTTCAAGACGAACAGTCTTGGTAGAATCTGAATCCTATTGTTATCAAGGTACGTTTCGATGAGTTCCCACAATTCTCAGAGATTTAATTAATGCGATTCATTTGTTTCAAGCGACTTCGCAACTCAACGTTTGTTCATTTCATTGACGAATTATTGAATTTACCCTAATAAATTGCATTATGTGACGGGACGAAATCACTTTCTTAAGCAAACGGAGATTTTCACGTTCTAAGTATCGAGAGTTTGAAATTTAGTAATCTGCCAATTATTCTTCAGTTAATTGGTTTCGTTTAGTCGATTAAATTATGCAAAAAAAGCTTTTGCTATGGTTCTGCCCCAACTAATTATTTAATGTGGGCTCACGATCTGTCATCTCATCTTCCAGAAATTGCGGCTCCGGTAGCAGTTACAGTCAACACAACCAACAACGTTAACGTTAACCGCTCTCGGAATCAAGGTACGTTTCGATGAGTTCCCAAAATTCTAAGAGATTCAATTGAAACAATTTATTCATTTCGTACGACATCTCAACTTGACATTCATTCATTTCCTGGCCGAATTATAGAATTTTCCTTTGAAATTATAGCATGTTGCGCTCGATAATTCGCAATTTTCGCGTCGCATTATCGAGAGTTTGGAATGGATAAATCTTCCAGCCAACATCAGATAATTGATATCGTTCAGTCGGTCAAATTATGCATCCTCAACAGCGACAAAATTTTGCTATCGTCCCCTCCCAACTAACATTTCAACATGGGATCATGATCTGCTATGTTATCTTCCAGGGAATGCGTTCCCGGCAGGAACTGCAGTACCACCCGCCCCACCACCATATTCACCTAGCGCTTCCCCGTCAGAGTAAACGGAATATTCTTCAACTATCAATCCTCCCCATCTGAGCACACCACACTCACTTCAACACCACTTTTCACAAGCAACTGCATCCGCTTTCGATAATACTGATACTCTATACCGACCAGCATACATCAAATCCACCAATGTCTCTGTCATAAGCTCCAGTACCGTGAAAGTATATCTGTGAAATTTTCTTATAGTGAATTTTATAGCGATATTCGTGAGAACGTTTGTGTGTGATTCAATTAGTACGAATAAATTAATTTCAATTTTCATCTGATTTTTGAACTGTTAAAGATATTTGAAGGTGGCCGTAGTGGAGCTTCAACATACAGAATTGGAACAATCCTGGTGCTTTTTTACATGCCTACGATTATTATCCAAGAGGGGAAGGTCTCATATAAATGTGGGCAAATCTTGTTGGGAATCGGTATGCAGTATCAGGACGATAAGCAATATGCCAGCAAAGATTTTTAGCATAAATATCGAGTGAGCTGTGCTGACCAACCTCGGCGGCAACGAACAAAGTAGCTGAAAATAGTCGGGCGTGTAGAACTAGCAGTAAGTTGGCGACACTTTTTCGTAACAATCTTCTATGAACATCTTAACGCACGACGTAAAAATCTGTTTACATCATACGGTAAGAATCGGTCACAACATTGAGTATAAATGCAATTTCTTAAACAGAGAAAAAGAACAGATATGACTCAGAGAGCACGTGATCAGCAGCATATCTGTGGAGTGACAACGCTGAGACCGAAGTGCGACGCAATGTAAAAAAAGAAGCATTAAGATGAATTGGTTTTTGATAGCATGGTATCAGTGACGACTTGATAATATTAATAAACACTTCGACATGAACTCATGATCTGTCATGTTATGATCTGTCATCTATCATCTTATTTTGCAGGGAGTGCATTCCCGGCGGTAACTACTTTGTCCCATCGACCAGTTGGATTAATTTCCAGTGGAAGTAACAATTCATTGCCTTCATCCCCAGCGCCCCCCTCCTCCATTCATCGACGTCAAATTCATCAATGGTTATACCGTAAACTATCATAACCTGCACTTGCTTATGTAAAATATTCAATGGCATTGAGTGCACTTTGCAATTTTCAGTGGCGTTGAGTGCATTTTTGAATATGTTTGTACATAATTGTAAGAGTACGAATTAATTCATTCCAATTTTCATCTGATTTGTAAGATTGAATGCATCTGATGATGACTATAGTGGAACCGCAACGTAGAGAACTGAAACAGTTCTTGTGCTTCCATGCGTATATATCCTTTCGGTTAACATAAATGACAGGACCATGTCAAGAGTATGTGAGCCGAATATGGACAGCAGCAGTGAGTGACTCTCGCTCAGGAGGATAAGCAATTGCGGGAAGCCGCAACTACAGCATCGTTGCGCGCAGTAAGTGATCTGTTTTGATCAACCTCGAGAGCAGTGAGCAGGAATTGCTCAGAACAATCATACATGCTGTAGAAGCGATCAGAACATATTGACGTCTGTCATAAAATTCCTTTTACTTCACACTTTAAAGGACAGTGCCAGCCTCGAGTTGAACCGGGTCTTACTAGTTAGTAAACGGAGCAGAAGAGTAAATATGACGCAGAGAATTGACGCAGTTGATGATCAATAGACGAAAGGACTGATAACTCAGAGGCCGAACCGAACTCAAACTGTTCTCAACAGCAATCCTCTGAGAACATAAGAAAGTACAACGTAAAAATGCTTTCATATCATACTTTAAGAATGAGTCATTGCCTCGAACAGAATCGCGTTTTCTTAAACACAACAGGAGAAGAGGGATACCTGCAAAGAGTAACTGATAAGCAATATATGTAAGCGATGACAACGCTGAGACTGGATTGATTGCAAGGCAGTGCATAAAAGCGTCATTGAGAACGACTAATTTAATGATAACATTTTTAGTGATGAGCTGATGTGCTGGGCTGATTATCAGTGGCGAAGAGAGTGAAGCCGAACTGTTATCACTGCATCTAATGATGTGCACTAGTGTCAGTGTGTTCCAGTTAGCAAGACGCACTGCTTGTCTCGCAAAATGTTGTTCGCCGCTTCTACGTCGATTATCCTACTCCAATGCAAGGATTGCAGGGATCAAACTGTACTTCGAAATCTAAAGGAACAATTTTTTGCGCAGATTCCCTCTTTAGTTCTGTTCCAGCCCACGGGCAATATTACCATTAGCATCACTTACGCCTCGGTGCTATCGCTAACGTGATTCTATCTATAAGCATCATCAGTGTCGTGTTTATTATAAACTTAGTTTGATAACTTCGCTCATTTCATATTGATTTTTCAGAGAAAAAAATTATCCTGAAGGTCACAATCAACTGGTCCTTGTTTCGAGTAATTGAACGATTCGACGATGTCATTCTGCGATTGCGCGGCACTCAACCGCTGCCGGGCTGATATAGACGTGGCTGGTGATGGATTGAATTACGCGTTTCTCGCTGATGTAATACTTGTGCCTACTCTCTTGGCTACATGGTTATACCTCTGGTAATTTTGAGGCAATTTCTGAAAAAAAAAGAATGGACTGAGGGTATTTCAAATGCCTTCCAAATTGGCCGAATAACCCATTCTTGTAACCCCTCAAAATTTTCGGTATTGCGCTTGTGATTTGAGCACTAAAATAAGCACTTTTCCATGCTGAACCCTGATATCAAATTCTTAAGGAGACGCAGAAATTTTACGTTCTAAAGCATCACAGAGAAAGTTGTGATGATACATTCAATTTTTGTTGTTGTGATCAGAAAGAAAAAGAAGAAAACATTAAAGATGACGCTTGTCGAGAATATTTTTCTGAAACTCGAGCGTGAATGCCCCTTTCCTCCCAACACTGAGTAACCGTTATTCAGTATCAAGCGCATCAAGCAAAATTTTCAATTCATTCTCCACTGTTTTCACGTCTTATCATTTATTTAGTTGCCTCTACGTGCATACCGCTACCGCCAAGAATCATATAAAGCGCATAAGAACTGTGTGCAAAAACTGGGGGAAATCCACATCTGATCGTGAAAGATCTACATCTCATCTTCCAGTGAATGCGGCCTCGTCACGAATTACTTTGCCACCCGCTCCTCCGCCATATTCTGCTCACGACCCTGCGTTAATGTATATGGCACATTCTTCAACCATCAATCCTCCAAATCTCAGCAAACCACACTCACTTCAACAGCACTCTCCACGACCAACTGCATTCATCTTCCATGTGTAAAACATTGCACTTTTCAAATTCCCAAAACATTAATTCTACGAAACGGTTCAAGTCAACACATAAAGATAAACGTATGGGAAAGGCAACATATTCGTTGCATATTTGCTACATATTCATAGTCAGCTAAAATGCATGCTTACAGTCAAAACAAAGACATTGTTTGAAAGCTATGAATGCTGTCATAAGACCTTGTCTACGAATACGATCTTTCAGGAATGTGGGAGAAGAAGGAACGAGGCCTTAAAAGAAGGACGATAGAAGAGATCATCACGGTCGGGTTACAGAATTGTTGTATTCAGTCAGGGTAAAGCCAACGAAGTGGTATCGTAAGCGGCGAGTGAAGCCGTCGTTCGTAACTGGTGATTTGCAACTGTTAACTAATATTATAAAATTCATTGTAGCCAGGACTGGCATTTTTTATATTGTGTTAAGGAATAAGTAATTAGTATTTCGAATATTGTAAATCATTGTAATTGCTGACTACTGGGAGATATTTTGATTCGCCATCGAGTGACATCTTCATATTGCATACTTTCATAGATCGTGTATTCTCATATGTCCGCCGACCTTGTGAATCGTGAATATTCACAATAAACCTTACTCGATCATTCAGTCCTTGCCCAGCACACAGAAGTTTTACTCATGATACTGACATTTCACTCCCTTCACCACACACCAAACCCACCAATTTCTACGTCGTAAACTGTCGAAACGTAAATGTGTCCATGCGAAATTTTCAGTTGCATTTTATACTGCTTATTGCGATCTTTTTCGCATATATTTTAAAAAGGTCTTTCGTCATTACTGCTCATCTACAATATTTCCTCATATGCAGAGTAAAAATTAGAGTTGGAGTGACAGTCACAGTTAAAAAAAGCCAACTACACCGTAGAATAACATGATTCATTGTGAGAGCTGATATCAGGGCCAATTTTCTCGAACATTGGAAGCCGTATTAAAACGGGCCTATATTCAAAAAAAAACGGATCAATTCTTTTCAAATTAGCGATCACTGCTCACTGTCTTTGATCGGAATTATTATTTACTGATATTGCTGACAATTTTATTTGTTTCATGTCGATTTTCGTTCGATAAACTTTATCCCGAAGGGCACATTTAATTGAGAATATTTTCGAATTAAATTAATTCCAATTTTCATCTGATTTTTGGAAAGCTAAAGATATTTGGAGCTGGCTGTAGTGGAGCTTGAACATACTGAAACAATCCTAGTGCTTTTTTGCATGCCTTCGGTTAACTTCTCACAGCGGACGGTCTCATATAAATGTGAGCAAAACTTTTTGAGAGGCGTTAAGTGGGCTCAGGACGATAAGCAATGGGCCAGTGAACATCTTTTGCATAAATTGCGATTGAGCTGTGCTGACCAACCTCGGCGGCAGTGAACTGAGTAGATCAGAAAACTTAGTCGTGTAGTACTAGCAGTAAGTGGACGACAACTTTTCATAACAGGCTTTCTAAGAATATCTTAACGTATGATGTAAAGATGCCATCTCATTGAAGGGTAAGAATCGGTCAAAACTTCGAGCATAATCGCGATTTCGTTAACAGTGAAAAAGAACAGATATGACTTAAAGAGCATGTGATCAGCAGCATATTTATGGAGTGACATCGCTGAGACCGAAGTGCAAGGCAATGTAGGAAAGCGTCATTGAGAATGGAAAAATCTATGATCACATCACAAGTGATAAGTTGATGTGCTGGGCTGATTATCAGTGACGATGAGAGTGAAGCCGAACTCTTATCAGTGCATCTACTGATGTGCACTAGTGTCAGTGTGTTGCAGTCAGCAAGACGCACTGCTTGTCCGCAAAAATTGTTCGCCGCTTCTACGTCGACTATCCTACTCCAATGCAAGGATTGCAGGGATCAAACTGTACTTCGAAATGAAAGGGAACAATTCGTTATGCAGATTCCCTGTTTAGTTCTACTCCAGCTCAAGGACCATATTCCGATTAACATCACTTAAGCCTCGGTGCCTTCGCTAAAGTGATCCTCCCTATAACCATCATCAGTGCTGCTCTCATCAACCCTGTTACTTAGCACTATAAATCCTTAGGAGTACTTCTGCTGGGACCGTTTTCGGACCCGTCTTGATAGGATTTTTGTCATTACTCTTTCATATGTGCGCTCTAACCATAGCAGATAGTTAGTCAGAGCGGCAGTCGTATTTGGAGTCGAAAAAAATACCAGCCTCAATGAGGAATTGCATTATTTATTGTTGGAGCTGATATCGGAGCCAAATTTCCGGGATATTTGGTGCTCAGGCTGAAAAAAATTCCAAAAAATGCAAAGAGTGGGATGTGATTTCGATAGTGAAGAGATGGAGTCGGCAGCGATGCTGTAAATATTAAAAAAAGATCTGAAGCCGTAGTTGGGTGAATTCTTTTCAAATTAGCCGTCACTGGTCAATGCCCTCGAACTTATTTATTGTTTACTTAGTTTGATAACAACTTCGTTTCTTTCATGTCGAGTTGTCACCGATATAATTTGTATTGAAGGTCACAATCAATTGGTCCTTGTTCCGAGTAGTTGAACGACCCGACGATGTCATTCTGCCACTGCTATCCTGGGGATCTCGAAGAATGCCAGGCCGATTTAGACGCGGCTAATGCTAAAGCGAGGAACGCGATTATCGTCGCCATAGTAGTTGGGAGTGTTCTCTTGGGAACATGGTTATGCTATTGGTAATTTTGTGGTAATTTCTAAAAAAAACAATGGACTGAGGGTATTTCAAATGCCTTCCGAAATTGGCCGTTTAACCCATTCTAGTAACCCCTCAAAATTTTCGATATTGCGCTTGTGATTTGAGCACTAAAATAAGCACTTTTCCATGCTGAACCCTGATATCAAATTCTTAAGGAGACGCAGAAATTTTACGCTCTAGAGCATCACAGAGAAAGTTGTGATGATACATTCAATTTTTGTTGTTGTGATCAGAAAGAAAAAGAAGAAAACATTAAAGATGACGCTTGTCGAGAATATTTTTCTGAAACTCGAGCGTGAATGCCACTTTTCACCCAACACTAAGTAACAGTTATTCAACATCAAGTGCATCAGGCAAAATCTTCCATTCATTCTCCACTGTTTTCATGTCTTACCATTTATTTAGTTGCCATCTGAAGCAATGCAGGAAGCGTATAAACTGCGTAAAAATGGTGTGGAAAAACTGGTGATTCAATTCAGGTGATTCATTCACTTCAAGCTACTTCCCAATTCAACGTCGATCGTTTGCTCATTTCATTGACGAATTATTGAATTTTCCTATGAATTTATATTACGCGGCGCTAGAAAATTCGAGATTTTCACGTCTGCGAGTATAGAGAGTTTGGATCGGATAAATCTTCCGATTATTCATCAGTGAATTGATGTCGCTTAGACGATTAAAAAGTGCATGCACAGCAACGGCAAGTTTTTGCTGTCGTCCTTTCCCAACCTACAATTTAACATGGGCTCATGATCTGCATCTCATCTTTCAGGAAATGCGCTCTCCACAGAGATTACTTCACCACGCATATCGAGAGTTTGGATTAATCCTCTCAATCTCAGCAAACCACTCCCACTGCATCAGCACCTTCCACGACCAACTGCATCGAATTTCGATATGACTGACACTTCATTCCCTTCACCACACATCAAATCAAGCAATGTCTCTGTTGTAAACTATCGCAACGTAAATTTGTTTGTGTAAAATTTTCAGTTGCAATGCATTTTATAGCGATATTCGTGAGAATGTTTGTGTATGATTCTATTAGTACGAATAAATTAGTTCCAAGTTTCGTCTGATTTTTGGAAAGTTAAAGATATTTGAAGCTGGTTGTAGTGGAGGTTCAACATACAGAATTGAAACAATCCTGGTGCTTTTTTGCATGCCTTCGGTTAACATCCCAGAGGGGAAGGTCTCATATAAATTTAAGCAAAACGTGTTGAGAATCGTTATGCAGGATCAGGACGATAGGCAATGGGTCAGCAAACGTTTTTTGCATAAACATCGAGTGAGTTGTGCTGACCAACCTCGGCGGCAGTGAACAGAGTAGCTGAGAATACTCGGGCATGTAGAACTAGCAGTAAGTAGGTGACACCTAGGGTTTGCAAAATTCCGACGATTTTTCAATCCCGCAATGGATTTTCATCAAACCATCGAGCACTTACATATTTGATAATTTCGATCAAAAATCATGCAAATATACTTGATATTCAAGCATAAGATCCTTTTGAATGGAACAACTTTGCTCATTTCGACAATGAATTCTCACTATGAGTGAACTCAGTGAGAATTTATGTACATTTCGATCGGATGAAAACGTCTCCAAATAGCGAAGTAAAAAGACTTGCAGTCTTTGGAACATGCAGTTGAATTAACAGATGGAATATTGAAGACGAACAAATCTTGTGGGAGGAAACGACTCAAAATTTCATTGAACTTTGTTGCTCTTAGTTTTTATTGGAAAATGTGATTATCTCTGTTGGTGTATTACATGGAAATGCATCCAGATGAGGGTGATACAAACCAATGATGAGCAGAATAATCAGTTGAATATTCAATGAAATGTTACGCAAAAGTTCATCGAGCTGTCGTTGATCATGTCAATCGTCCGAATTTCGTCTATTTCCTTAGCTGAACATCAATGATAGGGGGCAAACAGCAATGATAACTGCATATAAATAAGAAGGGAATGATTAAGGCTTGCTTCAAGACGGGCATACTATCAAAATTCACACAAATTGACCTGTTCTATCAAATCCCGAAATCCCGGGATTTTTCAAAGCTTAAATCCCGGGATCGGTATCAGAACTGTAATCCCGGGATCCCATCCAAACCCGGGTGAACCCTCATAACTATCTTCTAAGAACACCTTAACGTAAGATGTAAAAATCTGCTTACATCAGACGGTAAGAATCGGTCACAAGTTTGAGCATAAAGGCGATTTCGTAAGCAGTGAAAAAGAACAGATATGACTCAGAGAGCATGTGATTAGCAGCATATCTGTGGAGTGACATCGCTGAGACCGAAGTGCAACGCAATGTAAAAAAGAAGCAGATGGATTAATTTTTGAGAGCACGGTGTCTGGGACGATCTGATAATATTAATAAGCACACTCAACGGCAAGAAATTCATACGGTCATTTTCTCGCAAATAACAAATCGCTATGAACTCATGATCAATCATCTATCATTTTACTTTCCAGGGAGTGCATTCACGGCGGTAACTACTTTGTTCTAACGGCCAATTCAATTAATTTCCAATGGAAGTGACAATTCAATACCTCCAACCCCCAGCCCCCCTCCCCCATTCATCGACGTCAAATCGACCAATGGCTCTACCGTAAACTGTCATAACTTGCACTTGCTTATGTGAAATTTTCAGTGGCATTGAGTGCATTTTGTATCTTTCGGTGGCAGTGAGGGCATTTTTGAATATGTTTGTATATAATTGTAAAAGTACGAATAAATTAATTCCATTTGATTCATTGAAAGCTAAATGTATTTGAAGACGGCCATACTGGAGCGGCAACATACAGAACTGAAACAAATGTTGTGCCTCCAAGAACATGTATCCTTTCGGTTAACAAGAATGACAGGACCATCTCCTGGGTATTTGAGCAAATAGTAAGGGACTCTTGCTTTGGAGGACAAGCAGTTGCGAGAAGGCGCAGCTACACCAACATTGCGCGTAGTGAGTGAGCTGCCTTGATCAATATCGAGAGCAGTGAGCAAGAATTGCTCTGAACACCCCAACTTGCAGTAGGACCGATAATTTGGCGAAATATTTTCATAAAAAAGCCTATCAGGACTTCTTGATGTACGATATAAAATTAGTTTTACTTCATATTTTAAAAGCCGACGACAGCCATGAGTAGAATCGGGTCTTAGTGAATGGAGCACAAGAGTGAATACGACGCCGAGAATTGACGCATTTGATGAGCAATATACGAAAGGACTGATAACTTTGAGGCTGAACCGAACTCAAGTACCTCTTCACAACAATCCTCTCAGAACATTATAATTTGCAAAGGAAAAATGCTTTTATACCATACTGTAAGAATGAGTCATAACTTCGAAAAGAATCGCGGTTTCTTAAACACAACAGGAGAACAAAGGGACACATGCAAAGAGCAATTGATAAGCAATATATTTAAGCGATGACAATGCTGAGACCGAAGTGCAGGGCAATGTAAAAAAGTGTCATGGAGAACGGCTAATTTTATGATAACATTATGAGTGATAAGTTGATGTGCCGGGCAGATTATCAGTCATTATGGGAGTGAAACTGAACAGTTATCAGTGCATCTACTGATGTGCACTGTGTCATTGTCCTTGTATTTAGCAAGACGCACTGCTTGTCCGCAAAAATTGTTCGCCGCTTCTACGTCGACTATCCTACTCCAATGCAAGCATTGCAGGGATCAAACTGTACTTCGAAATGAAAGGGAACAATTCGTTATGCAGATTCCCTGTTTAGTTCTACTCCAGCTCTAAGACCGTATTCCGATTAACATCACTTAAGCCTCGGTGCCTTCGCTAAAGTGATCCTCCCTATAACCATCATCAGTGCTGCTATCATCAACCCTGTTACTTAGCACTATAAATCCTTAGGAGTACTTCTGCTGGGACCGTTTTCGGACCCGTCTTGATAGGATTTTTGTCATTACTCTTTCATATGTGCGCTCTAACCATAGCAAATAGTTAGTCAGAGCGGCAGTCGTATTTGGAGTCGAAAAAATGCCAACCTCAATGAGGAATTGCATTATTTATTGTTGGAGCTGATATCGGAGCCAAATTTCCGGGATATTTGGTGCTCAGGCTGAAAAAAATTCCAAAAACTGCAAAGAGGGGGATGTGTTCTCGAAAGTGAAGAGATGGAGTCGGCAGTGAGGCTGTGAGTAATAAAAAGGCAGTGCCGAAGCCATAGATGGGTCGAATCTTTTCAAAATAGCCGTCACTGGTCACTGTCCTCCATAGTATTCATAATTTAATTACTTTGATAACAATTTTAATTGTTTCATGTGACTCCTCTTTGATAAAATTTATCATGAAGGTCACAAGCAGCTGGTCCTTGTTCGATGGACGAAGATCAGTGACTCGGCGGTACACTCGACATTTCATGCGACGACGCAGTTCTACTGAAGACAGCCAAATACGGCCTTATAGCAATCGCCGTTATTATCACCTTATGCGTATGTATATGCAGGTAATTTTACGAAAATTTCGGGAAAAATAGTAGAATGACTAATGTTCTTCAAATGCCTTCCAAACTGGCAATTTGACCTCCAAACCTCAAAATTTCCGGTATTACCCTTGTGATTTGCGACTTGAGCACAAACTTTTCACTTCATCAGCTGAATCACTGATACCACTTTCTTAAGCAGACGGATCAGTTCATGACTTGATGTTCGCAGAAATGTTATGCTCTAAAGCATCACAGAGAAAGTTGTGATGATAGATGCAACATTTGTTTTTGCGATTAGGAAGAAAGGGAAAGATACATTGGAGATCACGTTTATCAAGAATATTTTTCGAAAATTCGAGGATGAATCACTATTGAACATCAAGTACTTCAAGCGAAATTTTCACTTCTTTCTCCACTGTTTTCATGTTTTTTCATTTATTTAGGTATTTATGTTCCGGGGGATCCAGCTCCGACGACAACGGTAAGTTACTGCTATCGTCCTTTCCCAACTAACAATTTAGCATGGGCGCATGTTCTGCATCTTATCTTCCAGGGAATGCGGCTCGAGCAGGAAATACTTCGCCTTACAACCGCCAACCACATTCAGCCTGCGCTCCTAAGTCAAAGCAGACGGCACATATTTCAACTGTCAATCCTACTAATGTGAGCAAATCATGTTCTGCAACTCATCATCCAGGGAATGCGGTCCGGGCAGGAAATACTTCGCCTCGTGACCCTCCATCTTCAGACCGCCGCGCCCCTAAGTCAAAGCATACGGAACATATTTCAACTATTAATGCTACCAATGTGAGCAAACCACGTTAACTTCAACAGTACTTTCCACGGCCAACTGCATTCACTTTCGATAATACTGACATTTCACTACCGAATCCACCAATGTCTCTGTTGTAAACTGTCGTAACGTAAATTTGTTTACGTGAAATTTTCAGTTGCAATGCAATTTATAGCGATATTCGTGAAAATGTTTGTGTATCATTCTATTAATACGAATAAATTAATTCCAATATTCGTCTGATTTTTGGAAAGATGAAGATATTTGGAGCTTAAACATACTGAAATGAAACAATCCTGGTGCTTTTTTGCATGTCATCGGTTAACATCCCACAGAGGACAGTCTCATATAAATGTGAGCAAAACGTGCTGAGAAGCGGTAGGTGGGCCCAGGACGATAAGCAATGGGCCAACAAACATTTTTTGCATAAACAGCGAGTGAGCTGTGCTGACCAACTTCGGCGGTGTTGGGAAGCGCAAGATTTTTCTCGGTAATCCCCGACCGAGAGCCCTGTCGATAATCCCCGCAACTCGGTATTCCCTGACCATCGGGGAATACCGCAAAATCGTCGGTGATTACCGACCGATTTTCGGTAATCATCGACCGTCGGTGAATACCGACCCAACACTACAGTAAACAGAGTAGCTCAGAATTGTCATTCGTTTAGTGCGATCAGTGAGTGGCCAACGCATTTTCATAACAATCCTCTCTGAACATCTTAATGTATGATGTAAAAATCCTTTTATATCATACTGTAAGAATGAGTCATAACTTCGAGCAGAATCGCGGTTTTTTTAACACAGCAAGAGAACAAATGTAATGCAGAGAGCATTTGATAAGCAGTATATGTAAACGATCAGAACGCTGAGACGGGATTGTAAGGCTGGGTATAAAAACGTCTTTGAGACCGGCTAATTTAATGATAACATTGTAAGCGATCAAAACACTAAGATCAGAGTGCAAGCCAATGCTTAAAGGCGTCATTGAGAATGACTAATTTCATGATAACAATGTCACTGATGAGCTGGTAAGCGGGGCCAATGATCAATGATTGAACTCTTATCAATGCCTCTACTGGTGTGCACTAGTGTCATTGTCTTCTAGTTAACAATATACACTGCTCGTTCCCAAAAATTTTGTCGGCGTATTCCACTTTGACTACTTTGTCGCAGTGCAGTGATTGCATGGATCTTTTTGTACATCCCAACAATAAGGGAATTAATCGTTTTGCAAATTCCCTGTTTAATTTCGCCCCAGCTCATCGACTATACTACCATTAGCATCACTTACGCCTCGGTGCTGTCGCTAACACAATCCTGCATGTAATCCGCATCTCTGTTGCCATCATCAACATTTATTTACCACTGTAATTCTTGGCATTATTTTTGCGTGTTTTTTCACCTTACGAGCATTTGTGCTGTGATCGTTTTCGGACATTTCTTAACACGTCTTTCATCATTACTCGTTCGCATGTATGCTCTAACGCACATTAAATAAGGAGTTAGAACGATAGTCATGGTTGCAGCCGAAAAAAAAACGCCAACCTCACTGAGGAATTACATGATTTATTGTTGGAGCTGTTATCGGGGCCTAATTTACCAGATATTGAATGCTCGAGTTGAAGCCAAAATTCCAGTGACGTTGGGGAAAAATGCGGAGAGGGGGATGAAATTTCGCATAGTCAATTTTTTTTCTCAAATTGACCGTCACTGGTCGCTGTCCTCTATCGCATTTATTGCTTACTTATTTTGATGACAGTTTTATTTGTTTCATATCGATCTTTCTTCGCTAAAATTTCTCCTGAAGTGCGTAGTTATGTGCATCTGTTCCGACGATATGGATCACTCGGCGATGTCACACGACGACTGTTGTTACCAGGGAGATTCAGATGATGGATCCATATCCACCGTTCATATCATCGGTCTAGTTTTGGGCATTCTTTTCTGGGTCTTCGTAGGATTCCTAATTTACCGATGCTGCAGGTACTATTATTGTAATCTTCCAGTTTAAAACCAGTAGGCTGAGAGTTTTTCAAATGCGTTCCATATTGGCCGTTTGAACTCTTCTTGCAATCCCTCAAAATTTTCGGTAATGCATTTATGATTTGCAACTAGAACACTAAAGTATCACTTCCCTATGCTAATTAACTGATATCATTTTCTCAAGGAGACCGATCAATTCATGATTTCGTCCTCGTAGAAATTTTACGCTATAAAGGAACCCAGAGAAACGTTGTGATGATAGATGCAACTTTTGTTGTGTTGATCGGAAAGAAAAGGAAGAGAAACATCAGACATGATATTTATCGAGAAAATTTTTCGAAATTTCGAGGGTGACTGCTCCAATCCTCCCAACACTGAGTGAACTATTATTGAGTATGATATTTTTCAAGCAAGTTTTTCATTTTACTCTCCACTGGTTTCACACGTTGTCATTTATTCAGGCGTCGGCGTTCAAGACAAACAGTCATAATAGAGCGTGAACACTGTCATTATCAGGGTACGTTTCGATGAGTTCCCACAATTCTCAAAGATTCAACTCAAGTGATTCTTTCATTTCAAGCGACTTTCCAACTCAACGTTTGTTTACTTCCTGGCCAAAATAGCGAGTTTTCCTATAGAACTGCGTTGCATAGAGCGAGAAAAATCCAGATTTTCACGTCGCTGGTGTAGCGACTTTGGAATGCATAAATCATTCAATAATCCATCACTTAATGGGTGTCGTTCAGTCGATTAAATTATATATTCTCAACATCGGCATATTTTTGCTGTCGTACCCTCCCAACTAACAATCCAAAATGGGCTCATGATCTGTCATCTCATCTTCCAGGGAATGCGTGCCCGGCAGAAAGTACTTTGCCATACAGCCCCCCACCATATTCAGCCTGCGCTCCTACGGCAAAGAATACGGCACATCCTCCAACTATCAATCCTTCCAATCCGAGCACACCAACCCCACTTCAACAGCACTCTGAACGACCAACTGCATCCACATCCGATGATGCTAATACTCCATACCGTCCAGCAGAAACCAAATCCTCCAATGTCTCCGTCACAAGCAGCACTGAAGTGAAAGTGTTTGTGTGAAATTTTTAGTGGCAATATATTTTAGAGCGATATTCGTGATAGTGATTGTGTATGATACAATTAGTACGAATAAACTGATTTCAGTTTTCATCAGATTTTTGAACTGTTAAAGATATCTGGAGTTGGCTGTAGTGGAGGTTCAACATCAACATACAGAATTGAAATAATCTTGGTGCTTTTTTGCATGCCTTCGGATAACATCCCAGAGAGGACAGTCTCATGTAAATATGAGCAAATCTTGTTGGGAATCGGTATGCAGTATCAGGACGATAAGCAATATGCCAGCAAAGATTTTTAGCATAAATATCGAATGAGCTGTGCTGACCAACCTCGGCGGCAACGAACAAAGTAGCTGAAAATAGTCGGGCATGTAGAACTAGGAGTAAGTAAGCGAAACTTTTTCGTAGCAATCTTCTATGAACACCTTAACGTATAAGGTAAAAATCTGATAGAAATCCTTTTACATCATACGGTAAGAATGAGTCACAACATCGAACGTAATCGCCATTTCGTAAACAGAGCAAAAGAACAAATATGACGCAGAGAGCGTGTGATAAGCAATACATGTAAAAAAATGACATCGTTGAGACCGAAGAAAAAGGCAATGTATTAAATGCAGCATTAAGATGGATCAATTGTTAATAGCACGGTACCTGCAAAGACAGAGGGATACCTGCAAAGAGCAATTGATAAGCAAAATATTTAAGCGATGACAATGCTGAGATCGAAGCAGCATATCTGTGGAGTTACAATGCTGAGACCAAAGTGCAAAGCAATGTAAAAAAGCGTCGTTGAGAACGGCTAATTTAATGATAATATTATGAGTGATAAGTTGATGTGCCAGGCAGATTATCAGTGAATATGACAGCAAAAGTGAACAGTTATCACTGCATCTATTGATGTGCACTAGTGTCAGTGTGTTCCAGCTAGCAGAAGCGCTGCTTGTCTCCAGAATGTTGGTCGCCGGCTATGCGTCGATTAGCTTTCTCCAGTGCAAGGATTGCAGGGATCCCTCTGTACCTCCAAACCTAAGGGATTTTATCGTTTTGCAGATTCCCTGTTTAGTTCTGCCCCAGCCCATAGACAATATAACCATTAGCATCACTACATGTCTCGGTGCTATCGCTAACGTGATCCTCCCGATAACCATCGTTATTGTTGCTATCATCAACATTGTTATTTATCACTATAATTCTTGCCATTATTTTTGCCTTTTTTTCACCTTAGGAACTTTTCTCCTGTGATCGTTTTCGTGCATTTCCTAATAAGACTTTGTCAGTACTCGTTCATATGTGTGCTCTAACCACATTAATTAATGAGTTGGAGCAATGGTCGTAGTTGGATTAGAAAAAAATGCCAGCCTGAGAAAGGAAATACAGGATTTATTGTTGGAGCTGTTCGAGCTGAAAACAGAGTTTGAAAAAATGCAGAAAAGAGGATGTGATTTCGAAAATGAGGAGATTGTGTCGGCAGTGGGGCTGTAAATGTTAAAAAGGCATGGCTGAGGCCGTAGCTGGGTGAATTCATTTCAGAATAGCCGCACTGGCCCCTGTCCTCGATCGTATTTCTAATTTACTTACTTTGCTAATAATTTTATTTGTTTCATATCGATTTTCTACCACAAAATACCTCCTACAAGTCACAATCAGCTGGTCCTTGTTCGGAGGAGTTGAATGACTCGACGATGTCACCTGACATTGGCACTGCTCTGACTGATTTTTACGAGATAATATTAGGTCACCTCCCAATCGCCATCGGCGTAGTATGCGGCATTCTTCTCTTCGGAATATGCGGAATTTGCATATGCTGCAGGTATTCTAATGGCAATTAGGTGAAAACGTATAAATTGAGGGTTTCCCCAATTCCTTCCAAAATGTCCGTTTGAGCTCTTCTTGCTATCCCTGAAAATTTTCGTTACTGCATTCGTGATTTGCAATAAAGCCGCAAAGTGATCACATCTCTGGTATTTTAAGCAAACGACATTGAATAACTGGAATCATTCTCTTCAGCAGGCGGAAGAACTCGTGAATTGATGCTCGCAGAAATTTTACGCTCTAAAAGAGCCACAGAAACGTTGGGAGGGTGCATGTAACTTTTGTTGTCGTGATCAGCAACGAAAAGAAGCAAACATCAGACATGACCTTTATCGAGAACATTTTTCGAAGTTTCGAGGCTGATTATTCCCATTCTCCCCACACTGAGCGAAACATTACTGAATATGAAGTTCTTCAAGCAAATTCTTCATTTCACTCTCCACTTTTTTCACATCTTATCATTTCTTCAGATGCCATTATTCAAGACAAGCAGTCACGGTAGAATCTAAACTCTGTTCAAGACAAACCGTCATGGTACAATCTGAACCTTGTTCAAGACCAACCGTCATGGTACAATCTGAACCTTGCTCAAGACCAACAGTCACGGTAGAATCTGAACTTTGTTCAAGACCAACAGTCACGGTAGAATCTAAACCTTGTTCAAGACCAACCGTCATGGCACAATCTGAACCTTGTTCAAGACCAACAGTCACGGTAGAATCTAAATCCTGTTCAAGATCAACAGTCACGGTAGAATCTGAACCCTGTTCAAGACCAGCCGTCATGGTACAATCTGAACCTTGTTCAAGACCAACAATCATGGTAGAATCTGAACCTTGTTCAAGACCAACCATCACGGTAGAATCTGAACCTTGTTCAAGACCAACCGTCACGGTAGAATCTGAACCTTGTTCAAGACCAACAGTCACGGTAGAATCTGAACCCTGTTCAAGACCAACAGTCATACTAAAAACTAAACCCTCTCAAAATCGAGGTACGTTCCGATGAGTTCCCACAATTCTCAGAGATTCAATTAATGCGAATCATTTCTTTGAAACGACTTCGCAAATCAGCGTTCGTTCATTTTTGGACGATTCATTGAGTTTTCGGATTAAATTGCATTACGTGGCGGGATAAAATCGCTTTCTTAAGCGGACGGAGATTTTCACGTCGTAATTATCGAGAGTTTGGAATTTAGTAATCTTCCAATTACTCAACAGTTAATTAATATCGCTCGATCGATTAAATAAAGCGTTCTCAGCAATAACAAGTTTTTGCTATGGTCCTTTCCCAACTAACAATTCAACACGGGGTAATGATCTCTGATCTCATCTTTCAGTGAATGCGGACCCGGCAGGAGTTATTTCGCCGCGCGATTTTCCAAGTAGCGCAGTTCCCAGCAGTTACATCGAATACAGTAGCAGTCACAGCAGTTACAGCAGAAGTGTAACAACCTACCGCACCATCGTTGAAACATCGAATCCAGCGAAATCTGAAACACCGAATCCGGCGAAATCTGAAAAATGTGCTCATGATCTGCCATCTCATTTTCCAGGGAATGCGTTCCCGGCAGAAAGTACTTTGCCACACGATCCCCCACCATATTCAGCCTGCGCTCCTCCGACAAAGGATATGGCGTATTCTCCAACTATCAATCCTCCCAATCTGAGCACACCAACCCCACTTCAGCAGCAGTCTGCAAGACCAACTGCATCCACATCCGATGATGCTAATACTCCATACCGTCCAGCAGAAACCAAACCTGCCAATATCTCTGTCACAAGCAGCACTGAAGTAAAAGTGTTTGTGTGAAATTTCCAGTTGCAAAGTACATTATAGCGATATTCGTGAAAATGTTTGTGTATGATTCTATTTATTTACTCAGCTGTTATTGTACGTATCGTACATAAGCATCTTCAAGATCACTCCAATTATCGCTATTGTCACAGATCACTGCTCTTCTCATCCATGTTTGGCCGGATATTTTGCAAATATTGTCTCGCCATCTCATTTTCGATCGACCCCGACTTCCTTTTCCGATTCTAGGTTGCCACTGTGTGCACCCCTTCGCCCAGTTGTTATTGTCCGTTGTTGCAATTTCTCTTGCCCGCTTAATTTTCCTTTTCCTTGCACATTTTACAAAGTCTTTAACTTTCGTTACCCCTCTCAACCATTCATTCGATTTCCTATCCCGTAACGTTACCCCTACCATCAACCTCGGCACTCTTCTTAGGGCTACTCCCATCATATTTTCCATTCTTTTGTCCATTGTTGCCCCGTTGTATTTATCATATGATTAATCACACGATTGTAGTCTCTATCCATTGTTGTATGATTAAATCTTTTATATGATTCCATTATTACGAATAAATTAGTTTGAAGTTTCATCTGATTTTTGAAAAGATAAGATATTTGAAGCTGGCTGTAGTGCAGCTTCAACATACAGAATTGAGACAATTCTGGTGCTTTTTTACATGCCTACGGTTAATATCCAAGAGGGGAAGGTCTCATATAAATGTGGGCAAATCTTGTTGGGAATCAGTATGCAGTATCAGGACGATAAGCAATATGCCAGCAAAGATTTTTAGCCTAAGTATCGAGTGAGCTGTGCTGACCAACCTCGGCGGCAACGAACAAATTAGCTGAAAATAGTCGGGCGTGTAGAACCAGCAGTAAGTGGGCGACACTTTTTCGTAACAATCTTCTATGAACATCTTAACGCACGACGTAAAAATTTGTTTACATCATACGGTAAGAATCGGTCACAACATTGAGTATAAATGCAATTTCTTAAACAGAGAAAAAGAGCAGATATGATTCAGAGAGCACGTGATCAGCAGCACATCTATGGAGTGACAACGCTGAGACCGAAGTGCAAAGCAATGTAAAAAAGGAAGCATTCAGATGGATTAATTGTTAATAGCACGGTGTTGGTGATAACTTAATGATGGTGCATAATTATATTGGGCATATTATCAGTGACTAATAAACGAAATAATATCAGTAAAACGAGCCATTATCAGTGCAAATTTTGCAGGATTTTCAAGTTAACAAGGCACGCTCCTATTTAAAACTACGAATAAATTAGTTCCATCTGAAAGCTAAATGTACCTGAAGACGGCCGTACTGGAGCCGCAACATACAGAACTGAAACAAATGCTGTGCCTCCAAGCACACGTATCCTTTCGGTTAACAAGAATGACAGGACCATCTCATGGGTATGTGAGCGAATAGTTAGTGACTGTTGCTCTGGAGGACAAGCAATTGCGAGAAGCCCCAGCTACGCCAACATTGCGCGTAGTGAGTGAGCTGCCTTGATCAATATCGAGAGCAGTGAGCAAAAATTGCTCTGAACACCCCAACTTGCAGTTGGAGCGATAATTTGGTGAAATATTTTCAGAAAAAAGCCCATCAGGACTTCTTGACGTACGATATAAAACTCGTTTTACCTGGTATTTTAAAAGGCAACGACAACCATCAGTAATATCGGGTCTTAGTGAATGGAGCACATGAGTGAATACGACGCAGAGAATTGACGCATTTGATGAGCAGTATACGAATGGACTGATAACTTTGAGGCTGAACCGAACTCAAGTACCTCTTCACAACAATCCTCTCAGAACATTACAATTTGTAAAGGAAAAATGCTTTTATACCATACTGTAAGAATGAGTCATAACTTCGAAAAGAATCGCGGTTTCTTAAACACAACAGGAGAACAAAGGGACACATGCAAAGAGCAATTGATAAGCAGTATATTTAAGCGATGACAACGCTGAGATCGAAGCAGCATATCTGTGGAGTTACAACGCTGAGACCAAAGTGCAAAGCAATGTAAAAAAGCGTCGTTGAGAACGGCTAATTTTATGATAATATTATGAGTGATAAGTTGATGTGCTGGGCAGATTATCAGTGAATATGACAGCAAAACTGAACAGTTATCAGTGCATCTACTGGTGTGTACTAGTGTCCGTGTGTTCCAGCTAGCAGGTCGCGCTGTTTGTCTCCAGAATGTTGGTCGCCGGTTATGCGTCGATTAGCTTTCTCCAGTGCAAGGATTGCAGGGATCCGTCTGTACTTCCAAACCTAAGGGATTTTATCGTTTTGCAGATCCCCTGTTTAGTTCTGCCCCAGCCCATAGACAATATAACCATTAGCATCACTACATGCCTCGGTGCCATCGCTAACGTGATCCTCCCGATAACCATCGTTATTGTTGCTATCATCAACATTGTTATTTATCACTATAATTCTTGCCATTATTTTTGCCTTTTTCTTACCTTAGGAACTTTTCTCCTCTGATCGTTTTCGTGCATTTCCTAATACGACTTTGTCAGTACTCGTTCATATGTGTGCTCTAACCACATTAATTAATGAGTTGGAGCGATGGTCGTAGTTGGATTAGAAAAAAATGCCATCCTGAGAAATGAAATACATGATTTATTGTTGGAGCTGGTATCAGGGCCAGTTATCCGGAATATTTGCTGTTCGAGCTGAAAACAAAATGCGAAAAAATGCAGAGAAGGGGATGTGATTTCGAAAGTGAAGAGATGGAGTTGGTAGCGGGGCTGTAAATATTAAAAAGGCAGGGCTGAAGCCATAGCTGCGTGAATTCCTTTGGAATTAGTCGTCACTGGTCACTGACCTCGATCGTATTTCTAATTTACTTACTTATGCTAATAATTTTATTTGTTTCATATCGATTTTCTACCACAAAATACATCCTACAAGTCACAATCAGCTGGTCCTTGATCCGCGGAGTTGAATGACTCGAAGATGTCATTTGACATTGGCACTACTCTGACTGATTTTTATGAAATAATATTAGGCCACCTCCCAATCGCCATCGGCGTAGCATGTGGCATTCTTGTCTTCGGAATATGCGGAATTTGCATATGCTGCAGGTATTATTATGGTAATTGAGAGAGAAAGTGTAAATTGAGGGTTTTTCCAATTCCTTCCAAAATGTCCGTTTGAGCTCTTCTTGCTATCCCTGAAAATTTTCATTATTGCATTCGTAATTTGCAATAAAGCCGCAAGGTGACCACATTCCTACATTGAATTACTGATATCATTTTCTTAAGCAGACGGAACCATTCACGAATTGACGTTCGCTGAAATTTTACGCTCTAAAATGCCTCAGAAACATTGGGAAGGTGAAGGTAACTTTTGCTGTCGAAATCAGAAACTAAAAGAAGAAAACATCAGAAATGATCTTCGTCGAGATCACTTTTCGAAGTTTCGAGGGTGATTGTTCCCCTTCTCTCCACACTGAAGGAGTCATTATTAAGTATGAAGTTCTTCGAGTAAATTCTTCATTTTACTCTCCACTGGTTTCACATCTTGTCATTTATTCAGGTGCTGCTGCACTTCATCACGAACAATCATATTACAAACCTCTGAAATTCGAAGTACGTTCCGATGAGTTCCCACAATTCTCAGAGATTTAATTAATGCGATTCATTTGTTTCAAGCGACTTGGCAACTCAACGTTTGTTCATTTCATTGACGAATTATTGAATTTACCCTAATAAAAAGCATTATGTGGCGCGACAAAATCACTTTCTTAAGCAGACGGAGATTTTCACATCGTAAATATCGAGAGTTTGGAATTTGGTAATCTTGCAATTATTCTTCAGTCAACTGATATCGTTCAGTCGATTGAATTAAGCGTTCTCAACAACAACAAGTTTTTGCTATGGTCATCTCACAACTAACAATTCAACATGGGCTAATGATCTGTCATCTTATCGTCCAGGTAGCGCAGTTCCCGTAGCAGTTACAGTTAACACAACTAACCGCATCAACGTTGAAACATCGAATCTAGCGAAATCCGAAACATCGAATCCAGCGAAATCCGAAACATCGAATCCAGCGAAATCCGAAACATCGAATCCAGCGAAATCATGAAATGTCCTAGCCTACATTTTCTTATGTGAAGATTTCGAAGCACTGAATGCATCTTGAAATGCTAATCGTGGAAATATTTGTGTGTGATTCTATTTGAACGAATAAATTGATTGCAATGTTGATCTTATTTTTTGAAAGTTAAAGGTGTTTGAAGCTGGCCGTAGTGGAGTCTCAATATGCAGAAATGAAACAATCTTGGTGCTTTTTGCATGGTTTCGATTGGCTTCACTGAGCAGACGGTCTCAAATGAATGTGATTAAGACGTGCTCAGAAGCTGTAAGCGCGATCAGCAGTAGAATCAATGCGCCAGCAAGCATTTTTCTCACAGGTAGTGAGCGAGCTGTCCTGACCAACCTCAGCGGTAGTGAGCAAACTAGCTCAGAATTGTCGTGCGTGTAGTACGATCAATGAGTGGGCAACAGATTTTCGAAACAATCCTCTCCGAATATCTTAACGTATAATATAAAAATCCTTTTACATCATACTGTAGGAATGAGTCACAACTTCGAACAGACTGCAGTTTTCTAAATACAGCAGGACAGCAGAGGGATACCTGCAGAGAACGTTTGATAAGCAACATACGTAAGCGATGACAACAATGAGAGCGGATTGTAAGGCTATGTATAAAAACGCAATAGAGACTGACTCCATTAATGATAACATTGTCAGTGATAACTTGATGTGCTGGGCTGATTATCAGTGATTATGATAGTGAAACTGAACTGTTATCAGTGCAGCTGATGGTGTGTACTAGTATCGTTGTCCTGCTAGTTAGCAAGACGCGCTCTCTCCAAAATCTTGTTCGCCGCTTCAACGTCGATTACTTCACTCCAGTACAACGATTGCATGGATATCTTTGTACTTCCCAGTCTGCGGGAATCAATCGTTTTGCAAATTCCCTGTTTAGTTTCGCCCAGCCCCTAGACAATATTACCATTAGCATCACTTACGCTTCAGTGCTGTCGCTAACATAATCCTGCATGTAATCCGCATCTCTGTTGCTATCATCAACATTTATTTATCACTGTAATTCTGGGCATTATTTTTGCGTGTTTTTTTCACCTTACGAGCATTTGTGCTGTGATCGTTTTCGGACATTTCTTAACACGCCTTTCATCATAACTCGTTCACACGTGTGCTCCAACGCACATTAAATAGGGGGTTAGAGCGATAGTCGTGGTTGCAGCCGAAAAAACGCCAACCTCACTTAGGAATTACATGATTTATTGTTGGAGCTGTTATCGGGGCCAACTTTCCCGGACATTGGGTGCTCGAGTTGAATTCCAGTGACGGCTGACAGAAGGTGCAGAGATGGGAATGAAATTTCGAAAGTGAAGAGATGCAGCCGGCGGCGAGGCCACAAATATTTGAAACGCGGGACCGAAGCCGAGGCTGGGTCAATATTTTTTCAAATTAGCCGTCACTGGTCACTGTCTTCGATTGCGTTTATTATTCACTTATTTTGATGACAATTTTACTTGTTTCGAATCGATTTTTGTTCGAAAAAATTTATCCTGAAGGACATCGTTATGGATGAGATGGATCACCCGACGATGCATCAGCACAACGACGAGTGCACTTCCGATCCAGGTTCACATGGTGAATCAAGTTCTACCGTCCTAATCATCGTTATAGTATTGGGCATTCTTTTCTGCGCCTTCATGGTATTCCTAATTTACCGATGCTGCAGGTACTATTATGGTAATTTTCTACAAAAGTAGTGGGCTAAGAACTTTTTAAATGACTTCCATATTAACTGTTCGACCTCTTCTTGCGAGCCCTCACAATTTTCGGTATTGTATTTGTGGCTTGCAACTGGAACACTAAAGTATCACTTCCCTATGCTGGATCACTGATATCATTTTCTTAAGCAGACCGATCAATTCATGATTTCGTCCTCGTAGAAATTTTACGCTATGAAGGAACCCAGAGAAACGTTGTGATGATAGATGCAACTTTTGTTGTCGTAGTCAAAGGAAAGAAAGAAGAAAAAAAAAAGAAAACATCAGACGTAACCTTTATGGAGAACATTTTTTGAAATTTCGAGGCTGATTGCCTCCTTAATCCCAACATTAAGTGAATCATTATTAAGCATGAAATTCACCAAGCAAATTTTTATTTCACATCTTTTTTTCACATTTCACATCTTTATTTTACATCTTGCACTTTTTTCACACCTTGTCATTTATTCAGGCGCCGCAGATCAATTCAAACAGTCATAGTAGAGCGTGAACCCTGTCGTTATCACGGTAGGTTTCGATGAGTTCCCACAATTCTCAGAGATTCAATTGAAGCAATTCAATCATTTCAAGCGACTTCCCAACTCAACTTTTGGTCATTTCGTTGTCGAATTATAGAGTTTTCCTGTGAAATTACCTTACATGGCACTAGAAAATTCGTGATTTTCGCGTCGCCGTATCGACGGTTTGGAATGAATAAATCTTCCAATAATTCGTCAGCTAATTGATATCGTTCAGTCGATCAAATTATGCATCCTCAACAACGATAAAATTTTGCTATTGTCCCCTCCCAACTAACAATTTAACATGGGCTCATGATCTCTCATCTTATCTTCCAGGGAATGCTTTTCCGGCAGAAAGTACTTTGCCACACGACCCCCCACCATATTCAGCCTGCGATCCGCGGTCAAAGTATATGGAACATTCTCCAACCAAATCCGCCAATGTCACGATTTCAAGCTGTAGTAACGTGAAAGTTTTCATGTGAAATTTTCAGTTGCAATGTATTTTATAGCGATATTCGTTAAAATGTTTGTGTATGATTCTATTTATTTACTCAGCTGTTATTGTACGTATCGTACACAAGCCTCTTCAAGATCACTCCAATTATCGCTATCATCACAGATCACTGCTCTTCTCATCCATGTTTGGCCGAATATTTTGCAAATATTGTCTCGCCATCTCATTTTCGATCGACCCCGACTTCCTTTTCCGATTCTAGGTTGCCACTCTGTGCACCCCTTCGCCCAGTTGTTACTGTCCGTTGTTGCAATTTCTCTTGTCCACTTAATTTTCCTTTCCCTTGCACATTTTACAAAGTCTTTAACTTTCGTTACCCCTCTCAACCATTCATTCGATTTCCCATCCCGTAATTTTACCATTACCATCAACCTCTCCATCCTACTTTGAGCTATCCCCAACATATTTTGCGTCCTTTTGTCCATTGTTGTATGATTGTATTAATTGTATGATAATCATCCGATTGTTGTCTCCATCCATTGCTGTATGATTAATTCTTTTGTTTGATTCTATTAGTACGAATAAATCAGTTCAAAGTTTCATCTGATTTTTGGAAAGATAAGATATTTGAAGCTGGCTGTAGTGCAGCTTCAACATACAGAATTGAGACAATTCTGGTGCCTTTTGACATGCCTACGGTTAACATCCCAGAGGGGAAGGTCTCATAATAATGTGAGCAAAACGTGTTGAGAACCGGTATGCAGGATCAGAACGATAGACAATGGGCCAGCAAACATTTTTTGCATAAACAGCGAGTGAGCTGCGCTGACCAACCTCGGCGACAGTAAACAGAGTAGCTGAGAATTGTCGTACGTGTAGTACGAGCAGTATGTGGGCGACAGCTTTTCATAACAATCTTCTACGATCATTTTAACGCATTGAAAAATTTAGCGAACATAAGGAATATAAGGATCTATATAAGGAAATAACACAATATAAGGAAAAGATCCTTTTCCATCATACAGGAATGAGCCTCAACACAGAGAATTGAGACAATCATGGTGCTTTTTGCATGTATTCGTTAACGCCATCGAGGAGCATCTCCTATGGCTACATAATTAATTTGCTACCGGCACTCCCCCCCTCCCCTCGATCCCTCTCCCCACCACCCCCAAACATATGAGCAAATGCGCCAGCAAACATTGTTTCCACACTTAGTGAGTGAACTGTCCTGACAAACCTTAGCGGCAATGAGCACAGTAGCTCAGAATAGATGTGCGTATGGTACGACCACTTCATAACAATCCTCTCAGAACATCCCAAGATACAACGTAAAAATCCTTTGACATCATACTTTACCAATTGGTCACAAGAATCGTCCTTTCCTAAACACAACAGGAGAACATCTATAACAGAGATATCGGTTACATACATTGATATGTAATTGTATGTAATTGATATGTAATATATGAGCATTATATGAGGGTATATAAGCATATGTTGGTAGGTAATGTACGAGCATTTGATAAGCAAAAAATGTGATCGATGAAACGATGACTACTTTATGAGCATGACAAATTTTATGATAACTTTGTCTGAGATGAGCTGTTATGCGGGGCTGATTAGCAGTGATTATCAGTGTTATCAGCGTACTGGGGTGCACTAGTGTTAGTGACTTCTAGTCAGCAGCAAGCACTGCTCTTCTCAAAAATCTTGTTCGCCGCTCATACGTCAATTATCTTTCTCCAGTGCAAAGAATGCAAGGACACCTGCGCACTTCCAAATCTAACGAAATAAATCGTTATGCACATTTCTCTTTAGCTCAGCTCCAGACCACAGACAATATTGCCATTAGCATCACATATGCCTCGGTGCTATCGCTAAAGTGATGCTCCCTATAAAACACCATTATTTATCACCACAATTCATGTCGTTATTTTTGTGTTTTCTATACCATAGAAACATTTTTGCTGTGGTCGTTCTCGGGTATATTTAATAAGTCTTTCGTCACTACTTGTTCATTTGCGTCCACTTACGCACCGTAATTATTGAAGTTGCGGTCGTAATTGGAGTCGAAAAGAGTGTCAACCTCGATGGAAATCGCCCAAATCTTAGGTATGATGTCCAGCCTTATTATCGTGGGCATCGCTGTAATCGTAGTTCCTCGATGCTCCTGCAGGTATTCTCTGATAATTTTCGAAAAAAGCATTAGGCTAAGAGTTTTTCGAATGCCTTCCAAATTGACTGTTTGACCTCATCTTGGGGTCAATAAAAAAATTTCGTTTTTGCATTCGCGATTCGCAACTAGAGCAGCAAAATAATCACTTCTCTGTAACGAATCACTGACATCATCTTTTTATGCAGACGGAGCAATTCATGATTTGATGCTCGCAGAAATTTTTCGCTCTGAAGGAGCGCAAAGAAATGTTGTGAAGGTACCTCCCCCCCTCCCCGTCCAATTTACTCGCCGCGGGGTCTCTCCCCCGTGCGAAAAACTGCTTCCCGACGAACACTACTCTGCACCGTTTTCACATCTTATCATTTATTCAGGCGTCGTCCTCCAAGTCGAGTAGTCTTAGTATAACGTGAACCCTGTTGTTATCAAGGTACGTTTCGATGACTTCCCACAATTCTCAGAGATTCAATTGAAGGAATTCATTCATTTCAAGCGACTTCCCAACTCAACGTTTGCTCATTTCATAGACGAATTATAGAATTTTCTTATGGCATTGTGTTACGTACCGCGAAAAAATTCGACATTTTCATGCCGCAAGCATCGAGAGTTTGGAATGAAAAAATCATCCAATTGTTCATCACACAATTGATATCGTTTAATCGATTAAATTAAGCAATCTCGTGATAGACAATTTTTTGCTGCCGTCCTCTCCCAACTAATAATTCAGCATGGGATCATAATCTGTCACCTTATGTTCCAGGTAGTGCATATCCTGCAGTAGTTGCAGTCAACACGACCAGCAACGTCAACGTTAACCGCTCCCGGAATCAAGGTACGTTTCGATGAGTTTCCACTATTCTAAGAGATTCAATTGAAACAATTTATTCATTTCATGCGATATCCCAACTCAACATTTGTTCATTTCCTGGCCGAACTATAGAATTTTCCTTTGAAATTATAGCACGTTGCGCTCGATAATTCGCAATTTTCACGTCGCAGTATCGAGATGAATCTTCCAATGGATGAATCTTCCAATTATTCATCAGATAATTGATATCGTTCAGTCGATCAAATTATGCATCCTCAACAACGATAAAATTTTGCTATTGTCCCCTCCCAACTAACAATTCAACATGAGATCACGATCTGTCATCTTATCTTCCAGGGAATGCGTTCTCGGCAGCCCCACCACCGTATTCAGCCTGCGCTGCTCGGTCGCACTAAACGTCACATTCTTCACCTATGAATCCTCCGAATCTGAGCCCACCACGCTGACTTCAACAGCGCTTTGCACGACCAACCACATTCACTTTCGATGATACCGACTCTTCATTCCCCTCACCGCACACCAAATCCACCAACGTCTCCGTCTGTCGCAACATAAATTTCTTTATGTGAAATTTTCGGTTGCATTAAATGCATTTTTTATCGATATCCGTGAGAATGTTTGGGTATGATTCTATTCGTACGAATAAATTAATTCCAATTTTCATCTGGTTTTTGAAAAGTGAAACGTATTTAAAGGTGGCCGTAGTGGAGCTTCAACATACAGAATTGAAACAGTCCTGGTGCTTTTTTGCATGTCTTCGGTTTGCTTCCCAGAGGGGACTATCTCGTATAAATGTGAGTAAAACGTGTTGAGAGTCGGTATGCAGGATCAGGATGCTAAGCAATAGGTCAACAAACATTTTTTTACTTAAATATCCAGTGATCTGTGCTGAGCAACCTCGGCGGCAGTGAACAAAGTAGCCCAGAATACTCGGTCATGTAGTACTAGCAGCAAGTGGACGATACCTCTTCATGACAATCTTCTAAGAATATCTTAACGTATGACGTTTACATCACGCGGTAAGAATCCTTCACAACATCGAGCTGAATTCCGATTTCGTAAACAGAGAAAGAGAATAGATGTGACGCAGAGAGCATGTGATAAGCAATATATGTTTAAAAACATGACAACGCTGACACTTGAGTGCAAGGCAATGCTTAAAAGCAGCATCAGAACTGATTGATTTTTGTGAGCCCGGTATCAGTGATCACTGGTCGTTGCCAAAATTAGCCGTCACTGCTCGCTTGATGATCGTGTTTAATTATGTTGGGTTTATGTCAGTGACTAAAAGCGTAAAACCGAACTCACATCAGCGCACAATCATGCTGCACAATCTGCAGAGTTATCACGTTAACAAGGCGCGCTCCTCTTTTCCGTACTTTTCTTCCTGTTCCGATGTCGACTGGGTTCGTCCAGTGCAAGAAATCGAGGGATCCGTGTGTAATTTTCCGTGTTATACAATGAAGTTACTGGTTTTACAGGGTCTCTCTAAAGTTCTGCTCCAGCCCATAGGCAATATTACTATTAACATCACTCATACCTCAGCATTATCCTTAATGTGGTCCTTTTTGTAATCTGAATCAGCATTGCTGTTATCAATTCTGTTATTTAATGCTATAATTCTGAACATTATTTTTGCGGGTTTTTTTTATCTTAAGCACATTTTACTGCGATGTTTTTCGTCTATGTTTCAATAGGTTTTTAGTCATTTCTGCTCATCCGTATGCTCTTATGAAGAGTAAACATTAGAGTTGGAGTTAAAAGAAAGCCAATTACACTGAAGAATTACATGGTTTATTATCAGAGGGGCCAATTTTCCGGAACATTTGGAGATGGAGCTGAAACCAAAATACCAGAAAACACAGAGAGAAGGATGAAAAATCCCGAAAGTGAATTGATGCAGCCGGCGGCGAGGCTGTAAATATCAAAAAGCGTGGCCGAAGCCGTAGCTGGGTCAAGTCTTTTCAAAATTAGCTGTCACTGGTCGTTGTCTTCGATCGCATTTATTACTTATTGATGTTGATGATAATTTTGTTTATTTCATATCGGTTTTTGTTCAATAAAATTCATCTTGAATGGCACTATCACCTGGCCCTTGTTCCGATGAGATGAATTATCCGACGATGTCACCCGACAACATGCATCACGGCATGCATTCATCAGGCATCTTCCCGTACTTCTCTGTAGCACTTTTCATTGTTTTCTGTGTCAGTATAGCGTTCACATTTTACCGATGCTGCAGGTATTTTAATGATGATTTTGCCAAAAGCGAGTTAATTGAGATTTCTCAAGTGCTTTCCAAATTAACTTTTTCACCTGTTCTTGCAATCCCTTGGTGTTTTCGTTATTGCATTCGTGATCAGCAACTGAAGCAGTAAAACAATCATATCCGTCTACCGGATCACTGATATAATTTTTTGAGCAGACTGATTAATTCATGATGTGATGTTCGCAGAAATTTTGCGCTTTGAAGGGGCGCAGAAAACTTTTGGGAGATAGACGCAATTTGTGCTGTCGTGATCAAAAAGATAACGAAGGGAATGTTAGAGATGATGTTCATCGGGAATATTATTCGAAATTTCGAATGTGATTGCATTCCTTCTGTTTACAATGCCCTGAATGAACCATTATTGATCATGAAGTTCTTTCAGCAATTTCTTCAATTCAGGCCTCATTGGTTTCACAATATATTTTATTCAGGTATTACCGCGTGAACGGATGCTGTTGTAGACGAAGAGGCCGACGACGTATTTTTACTGCTAACGTTCAATCGTTTCAGAATCGAGGCACGTTCCGATGAATTCCCAAATTCTTCTTTGATTCAGTTCTAGTGATCGATTGCTCAGCTCATTGCTCGTTGATTTTGCTAACGAGTTATCGAACTTTTATGTGAGGTTTTAACAATTGCCGTTGGGAAATTTGGAATCAGAGAATCTTTCAATTATTCATCCGTTAATCCATGTCATTCAGTCGTTTAAAATGAGCACGCTCAACGGCGAGAAATTCATACGATCTATTTCTCCCAAATAACAACTCGACATGAACTCATGATCTGTCATGTTATGATCTGTCATCTATCATCTTATTTTCTAGGGAGTGCGTTGCCGGCGGCAATTACTTTGTCACCCGATCCTCCACCATATTCAGCCTATCAACCACCGTTACCGTTTATGGCACATTCCTCAACAATCAATCCTCCCAGCCCGAGCGCTCCACTCCCACCTCAGCAGCAGTCCGAACGGCCAATTGGATTGCTTTCCAATGGAAGTAACAACTCATTACCCCCACCGCCCTATTCATCGGCTTTAAATGCAACAAAGTCTGTATCGTAAACTGTCATAGCCTGCATTTGTTTATGTGAAATTATCAGTGGCATTTAGTGCATTTTGTAACTATATTTGTGAATATGTTTGCATATGATTGTACGAGTACGAATAAATTGATTCCAATTTTCGTCTGATTTGTTGAAAGTGAAGTTATCTAATGCTGAAAGTTCGAAGCACAGAATTGAAACAAATCTGGTGCTTTCAAAAAATCTCTGTATGCTTTCGGCTGTGGTGAGTGATGGCACGGTCTTGTGAGCATGTTAGCAAAATGTGAGCAGAAGCAGTTTGTGCGGCTCAGGAGGATAGGCACTCAGTGATCAACTACAAAAGCATAAGTTTTGAGTGAGCCGTCATGACACAGACCGAGATCAGTGAGCAAGAGTAGATCAGAAAATTCCCACTTACATCATGAGCACTGAGTGGGCAACATCTATATACGAAAATTAAGCATTTGTTAATTTCATACCTAAAGAATTAGTGACTAGTTCGTGCAGAATCGAGTCTTTCTATGGGGAGAAGGAGAAGGAATGCGACTATGCACAGAACTGACGCTTTTTTTTTCAGCAGTGCACGTAATCAATCAGAACTCTGAGTTCAAACTGAACCGATAATGTCTGAGATTGTTTGATTATTGTGATCAATGTAGTGTGTCTGTGATGACTTGATCATAAAGTATAATCGCACTGAGCTGATTATCAGTGCCTGTAAACGTGGAATCAAACCATTATCAGTGCAGCTATTCATACTACACTAACGGCACTGCTATCATGTTCACCAGGCGTTCAGCTCAACTCGTTTCGAAAGTTTTCTTTCTACTGCTACTTCGACTGCCCTGCTTTATGTTCCCGACAACAATGTTGCATTGGAACGAATGTTGAATGCGACACGCGAATGTGACATTTTTGGCCGTTTGAAATATTCGTGGTGAGACACAAAGCTGTATGAAAAAAAAAGACTGTAGAAGTGTCAACAATAGCTTCACAGTCAATTCACTGATCACCTGAATGCATGCATTGGTCATCTTTCATCAATTCCATAGACTGATGCTCGAACCAAGAAATATGTGAGACGTTCGTTCAATTCAACTTTTCTCAGCAATTGTCACACTTCACTCTATTTAACAAATTCAACCGAAAGTTGACCGAGAGCGATCCTCCGTTTCCTATAACTTCCGAGTTGATCAGTTCACGCGTCTACGACGAGCTCATTGTGGCTACCAATTTCCTATAATCAGTATTTTGTGAACACTCCTTCAAGCATGGCATTGTGTATGCGAAAAATGCGCATGGCTTCTGGGGAAATTGCCGACAGATTGATATTGATTTTGAGTTTCTTGTAGGTGAACCTTATTCGGTTTGTTTTGTTGATGCGTTGATATGTATTGTGCGATTGTCTGCTGATCATCTTTAGCGATTCATTCATGCGTTGCGCCAGAGCATTTCATCTAAATCCTACCTTACCCTAATCCATTCGCTCTGATTTCAGGAAAGCATCACTCATGAATTTTAAATTTCTTTACCCGAGCGTACCATTCCTGTCAGCTTTAGCGCTCGGTCTTTCTGCATTCGCCGTGATCCTCCTGATATTTTTCATTTACCTTAAGATAATAAAATCCAGGCAGGTGAGCATTTTCATGTTTGGAACACCATTAAAAATCCATGTTAGAATAGCAGTTATCATCTATCGAGACTGTCGGGATCCGCTGACTTGTTGTTAAAGTTAACTGCCTGAAGAACACTGTTATTATGGAAGAGGGTTTGGGTTCGATAAAAAATCCAAATATTTAATTTCATCCTGAACGAGCCACTTGTAGCAGTTGGATGAAGTATTCATGTTGCTATATCCTTAGGCTCCATCACAAGAAAACTCTGCCCAAGTATCGTGGATATCGCAATCACCAGCTACCTCTATTGGAGAAGCACCGTCGACATCATCTTCCAGATCAGAACAGGTTGTTGACATCATCAGGCTGTGAAGTCACTCATCCATTTTCTACGATCCACAACTGCGGGTTGATTTTGCTGAATTTTCAATCAACTCGATGCCGTTTTTGATCGATCGTCCGATCTTTTTGGGCAGCTTCACATTTCCGGAAGTGGAATATCGCTATCTCAATCATCGATTCACTGCCGATAGGTTTGTGACAACTTTCTTGTTTCTCATTGACTGATATGGCAAAAATTTTCCTCCAGCTAAAGTTATCTTCAAGAATTCTGCCGTGAAAATTCATTATTGTTCATTTCTTAAATTCGTTTTTTTTTATGACAGCTTCTCTTCCATATTTGCTAAATGTAATCTTTATGTAATGTTCTTCGACTAAACAGTACAAAAATAATCTGTTTTCCAGGACAGGCACCCTCGACGAATGCGGCTTTTTCGCCTATTCCAGCATGCAGAGCTTATCAACCCTATCATCGTGAATATCACTTCACGCTTCATGCATTGACCTCGATTCGAATGTACTGTCATTTCAACAACCATTCGCACGATCAAGTGAATTTGATCCAGTGCATGACATTTGATAACCTATGTCATATTCGTGCATAATCAATCCACTAAGAAGTGCATCATACTACGATGAAATTCCATCGCAAAGAAGATCAGCCGGTTAATTGATTTAGATCTGCAAGTGTCACTGATCGCAGCTGAACATGGTCATCCGTTGCTTCAGTCGGTGTTCCACAGCGAATGGTTCTGGGGAACTCGTAGTCGTACGCCATTTATACGTTCTCAAGAGCTACATGGCCGTCCGGTCTAACCCATTCTTGCTTGATTCATCTAACAATAAAACGGATTTTTGTCGTCGATTAATGAAGCAAATAATTTCACGAAAGTTCAAATACCGCTGAAATCATAGTGAATGTCAGCATCATCGTATTCATTCCTTCATTGTGATACTGTTGCATACAGTTAATGAGTAACAAGGTTATCAAGCTTTCTGAATTAATCTTATGAAATTGTGAAAATGGTTTCATTGCCAACGTGCGTCTTATGGGCTCATCAGCTTGAATAACCTCGATTTTGAGCTCACTCGATCGTGTGACTCAGTCAGGGCTTACAAGGAGCTCAAATATATCCGCATCACTCCTATAAGGCTTAGAGGTTGCAACCAACAAAAACGAACATTTTTAGTACTGGGCAAATTTAAACCGGTCCAAACTGGGTGTTTCATTTTGTGAACGCCTGTGATCTTTCGGGGTTATACTCCTCGAAGTGCCACTTTCCATGAGTTTAGTTAGATGTCCAAAATTGATGTTCTCTTTTTGATTTTAGCTCCACTCGCTGATTTTGAATGCTGTTCAGAGCATACCAGTTAAGTAAAACATTTTCACATTCCTTCCGACTAACGTTTTGCCCTCTTTGCAAGAACTTTCGTGCACATGCCAAATCATACTGCCAAGCACATGCATGAGAATGGGATATCGGTTAATGCAATATCACTTGAAATTGCTGTAATGTGCATTGTCGTGTTCAACAAATTGTGATTTGCACAGAATTACATGTTGATGTTCTTTGAACACATGTGTGTACTCAGATGGAAGAAGACTAATATGTTTCTGGACATTGTTTTGCCTAAATATCACAACGGACTACATTCTGCTATCACTCAATGAAAAATGGCTGAATTATTGCTGAAACTAAGCATTTCTAAGAAACATTTTCAAAATATTCAGGATGGATGAGAGCACATGCTGCGTTCAAGCCGAGCACGAACAATGGCTCTCATGAGTCCAAACTTTCTCTAAAGATGCGGGAGTATCCGGATTATATTCAGATGGTCAAATAGGTAGACTGTGATACCTGTAGATATGTCATGAAAGAAAAGCCGATACTTTTTGATTCGCCACCGTATTTGAATTTTTACGAACTGCAACAATGAATTCCGCCACATCCAAAAGGTATTTTCCTGCTGACTTTTCGGTCACTGTTCTGTAATTCTTCCAACCGCTACTGCAGTGCTGTACGTGATGTTGTGTGAACTTTGATGTACTCCGGTACAACATAAGTATTGGTAGTTTTTGGTGAAGTGATCACACTGGCAGTGAGTGCAAGACTGCGACGTATCAGAAAACAGGATGAGATTGTTAGCGTTGTAAATTAAAGTATGAATTGGAACGTGATAACGGCATATTTGAATCGAATGATTAAACGGAATGAACAAAAAGTGATCACGAGAGTACTGTTGCTTTTAAATGCTCTTTTTGATGAACAACTATCGGCTTGATATGTGATGTCGAAAAAACTGTGTACAACAGGAGTGTCATGCCTCAACTAATGTTCACATAAGCCTCTATCATGACCATAACTGCACTCACGACTTCTTTCATCGCAATGTTCAATCTAGTGTTTTTTAGACTTATCATTTCAATGGTATTTCTTATCATTATGATTCACTGCAACGCTATGCACTGGCATATTTCACTATTTCACCATTGAAAACATACCATATTGACCAATTTGGTGCATGATCGATTCAGAGGCACGAGTGCAAAAAAATCACAGCGTCATCAGCATTCATCACGAACAGTGAGGGATGAGCAAACAAATCGTGTGCGACCAACCAGAATATTACACGTCATTAATAAGGTGACTAACAAATTATCATGATCAGTGAGGGGGTTTTTGAAAAAACCAAAGATCACTGTGTGATCTCGACTCAAGCAGAGCTATTTGGTCTGCTCATCTTAACTCCTAACGACTTTGGTCAGAGTTGTTAATTCACTACTCATCACAAGTTCGTTACTTATGCATATGGGCATAGGCCGTTGGCTGTTCATGCCGAGAAAGTCTGCCTCTACGAGGAAATATAGCTATTTTCCTGATGCTGTAGGGGATAGCACATTCAAGCCTACCGTACTCTCAGCTTTGACCAGTAACATATCAATTTCTTCACACCAATCGATCGACCAGAATCTCTGAAATTAGAAATGTATATATTTTGTCGAGCGATTTTGCATAGTTGAGGAGATATAGCTATTTTATTAAAGCTATCTCAACTAGCATTGAGGTGCTCATTGATATGCATTTGATCACTATAGATCAATACATGTTACACATTACTATAGAAATTTAAGTTTGATACATTCAAGCCTACCGTCTTCTCAGGTTTGCACAGTAACATAGTGATGTTTATACATCGTCCGATTTATCAGAACCTCTGCTTTCTAAAATGAAAATTCCGCCGGGAAATTCCGCCTCTATGAGGAAATATAGCTATTTTCCTGACGCTATAGGGGTTAGCACATTCAAGCCTACCGTACTCTCGGCTTTGACCAGTAACATATTAATTTCTTCACACCAATCATTCGAGCAGAATCTCTGAATTTAGAAAAAAAGCAACTCCACCATGTGCACGTGAATTCCCCGTTACTATCGTGATCGAATTCATGTGAACATCATCATAAGTGGGCGATGAGGTTCATAAGCTATTGATGAAAGTCATAACAGTGCTAGAGTCAAGTAAATGTTTGACAATGTATATTTTTTACATTGGAATTTTGGCATTCTTATCATTCGAGTGGTAATTTCTTATCATCATACAATATCACAACACTGTGCACTGTCATGACGAAATTGGTCAACAATGGAGACATTGCAGCCCGTCATGTCGCGACTTAATTTGAAAACATGATTGATTCAGAGGCACACCTGCAAACAGCAAAACAACAGCGTCTTCAGGATACATCATGAAGACTGAGGAATATCCAAATACATTGAACACGACCAATCGGAATAATTCGTGTCGCTAATAAGGCGATTAAAATTTATTTCATCATCAATAATGGGGGTTTTTGATAGGAAGTGCAACAAGCGCATTTCACTCACAAATATGAAACATCGTGCTAGTCGTCATCAACAATTATCACTCGTCGGTGCTTGCGACGTAATCACACAAAGATCAAATGATCAAAATGACGCTGTCATGCCTTATCATTTCAGCTCGATCTGACAGTTTCTATGGCTTACTTACATATATTTTTCATTAGTCACTCGTTTCATATTTGTTCACTATGTACACACAAAGTTAGCAATGCTAAAAAAAATCCTCATTTATTTACTGGATTGCATGAAGAAGTGGCAGACTGGTGTTTGCTGGCGATGTGTTCGACCAAAATGAACGTCACATCCTTAAGAAATACCGTCAATCAATGTTTTTGCACTTATTACTAGAAACGGATGCTGAAGCTTCGATGTCAAGTTCACCGCGGTCAGCAAATTGTTAACGACCAATGTTGGAAGTTTTTGAACATCAGTTTCTTTGATCTTCAGACAGTCACGAATGATTGAGGCTTCTCAGCATAACCGAGTGTTTGTGTACACAGTGAATGAATGTGAGATAAGTGAATGGGATTATCGCGACAAGCGCGAAAAGCCAGCATACAAAGAAGATAGTACTTAAATCAAATAGAAATTGTTGAGCAATGGGCCGATAGTGTACTGGTGTAACGATGGGCTTTGAGAATTCGATGTGTTCAGAAGGCGTGAGTTTGATTCCGCGTAGGTCTAAAATCTTCGACAAAGTTAGATCTCATTCAAGAGATAATCAAGAGGGCTTAGTTTCGGCAGGGATTGTTGACGGGCAATACATGTAAACAATACATGCTTTCAAATCGAGTCGAATTGATAAGACATGAAAACGCCATTGAGATCAGTGGTTCTTTGCAATGATTACGTCACAAGCACTGGATGAACTGCGCTTTTTGCATTTGCTATCAAAAACCCCCTTTATGATCATGAAGTACAGTTCTATAACTTTTAATCGCCTTATTTACAGCATGAATTATTCCGGTTTGTCACGTTTAATATATCTGGTTGTACTTCACTCACCGTGATTTACCTCGATTATGCTGCTGTTTTTTGCACCCATGCCTCTGAATCGAACATATTATCATATGCCACCATTAGAGTCTATCATGTTGGCTTATTTCGATGGTGAAATATGAGAGTGCCTAATGTTGTGATCTAGCATAATGATAAGAAATCACAACTGAACTGATAAGACTGCAAATACTTCGACGTGAACACTGTGACGAGGCAAGCCGTCACGAACAGCTGTAATGGTTGTCTATGGTGCGTAGTGGGTGGATATATCGGCTGAATTATCAGTGAATATAAACTGTGAAACTGAACCATTATCAGTGGAATTATTCACACGCCATTGACAACACTGTTGACAAACTGCTCACAGCTCGTCTTCAAAATTTGATTTTTGTTCCTATTACATCTGCATCACTCCATGTTGCTGCAACGTTGCTTCCAATCACCAGTCAGTATGACACACTTTAATCCCGTCGATTGAACGAAATAACTGAATTAAGCTAAAAGAACTTTTTTTTTTTTGCAAAGGTGAAGGAGAATTTTGCAAAAAATTCCTCATTCACTTCACGCATCATGTGGCTGTATGCATTCACCATTCGTTCAGCAATTTCAAAGTGTTGTTTTCCAGTCACGAATATTTGAGACATTTAAGGAATCAGTCCAAATTCTTTGGCTCGGCCAGAATTCGCGGATGATTGAATAATTTCTTCATGTATTCCATCCTACTTCATAAATGTTCACTTTGCACAAGGCAGCCACTTCATTGAGGTTGCTAAGTGTGACACACGACAATCAAGATTCATATCAAACTGTTGAATTTTCCCTTGAAATATCACGTACGGCTCATACATCACCGTCAGTGGAACGAACCATTTGAAATTCACTTCAATTCAGACCGTTTTGAAGTGAACTGCATTCATTTTACTACCAAACGGTTCATCAGAGATGTATGTAGCGCGATTATCAGTTGACTGTTTTCAATCGTTCATTCATCCATTACTGCAATGTATTCCAGTTCATTTCAGATATCATCATCAATGGCTTACGAGTACCTATACTCTTTCATACCATTTTTTGTTGTCATAATCTGCGGTATCTTGCTCTACATATGGGGTTCCTACAGGTGAGCATTTCGATGATTTTGATAGTAACAACTCTCCATAATCCTGATGAATCCATCAGTGTGTTTGCTTCTTTCATCAGTTCAAGCCCCCAAGAAATATGCGGATAAGCAGAAATATTGGTTCTTTGTGGTGAAGATGATGATGAAGTTTTTCAGATTCGTCATTTCAAGTAAATTGCAAATAATTTAAAGGTAGTTTTAGTAGGAGAACAAGACAGTGGCATCTAAACTTGTTCCATTCGAGCCGTTCACAATTTCTTACTAACGCACTCAATCAAAGAAAACTTCAGGGTTCGTCGCGAGAAAAGGTTGTACAAAAGACGACACGTCTGTTGCACGCAGACCATACCGGCTGTACCATTTCGAAATCAAAACGGTTGGTTCTGGTGAATTTTCAGCACACTCGATAATTTTATTTCGTCAAATATGCGAACATTTTGATCCACTTAATTTTTTCGTATGTATCGTGAAAACAGTTTTATCATGTTTGTGAAATTCATTTTGTTTTTGCCAGCAAAATTCCATTCGATGCACTCATGTCATTGATTCATGCTGGAGGTTTGTTTCGTACACAATCATTCCATTGCTGCATTGAAGAAAATCCTCAGTAGGCATGTCGCTAACTGCAAAAATGCATAGCAAATCCAACTGTCTACCCAACTTCCAGGATGTGCGTTTTCATCCAGTCCACCATACCCACCCTATCAACATCGATCATCTCACATATCAGTTGTGATCACTGATCCTTTTGCGAATTCATCACCTGCATTCCGGCAACAATCTGCGCAACCAGTCGCGTTTGTCCAGGACACTTCCCGCGCTCCGTCACCACCACCATACTCCTCGATAGTGAATCCGTCGTCAACAACCGTATCCTAACGCAATACCACTCGCTCGGAAACGTGATCAGCTACTGAACTGTTCCACATATGCAAATGCCATCAACTACGGCAAATCTTCGTTCCCAACTCTTACTTAATTCTCCCCACTAGAGAGTTCCGTTCTTTAAATTTAGATATGCAGTAATGTGTTGGATGAACTTAAGAATTATTAAGAATTGTAAGGATGGATGAAGGATGAGGATGAATTAATAGGAATTAGGATTAAGGATTAAGAATTATTTGACTTTCGTAATAGGATTGTTCTCGCTTTAGGATACCAAATAGGTAACCCATTTATGTAACCCATATAGAAATTTATGCAGTGTAACATCATGAGATTCTCTGGTTAAGAAAGCTTCCAAAGTAAGTATCCCGACGCACTGCTCTTCGAGGTATCTAAGGTTCAGCCGCGGCTCCGAATTGACCTGTCTCATTTTAAGCATCCATCACAGCTTGAACCCAAACATCAAAATCGAACTGATCCAAATCGCCGACCCCAACAACAGTCTCACTGAGAGCATCAGTCTCAGCCTAAGCGTTGAGTGTAGTCAAGACGTCACCTCCAGATGACTCTTAACGTGACTGTAATTTTGTTCCCTTTCTAAAAGCTTAAAAAATATGGCGTTGAAATGAATTCCATCAAATATTGTCGAAAAAATTGTTTCCGGAACAGAACTGGCGACTGGGCTTACAAATTCAGGTGCGGGCACTAGAACTGAACTGTGGAACGAACTTCACTACACGTCAAATACTTCATCATTCTTTTTGATACTTTTGTTTCAAACAAACAGTTCGAGAGATTTCCAAAAACAGAGCGAAATCGCGATGCTTAACAAATTTGATGTGGCATTCCGTTGAACTCGTTGTAAAAATGTTTTGTACTTCTGAATGCGACATAAATTCGAACGTTCTCAGCGTACGCTGCTGATGCATTTAACAAATTGTAAATACGAACTAAATGTACTCCTTTGATTTTGTATTTATGCATTTATGTGTACGTATATGCTTGGAAAATGTGAATAAATGTGGTCTCTCTTCCTACTGACTCTGCGTACACTTACATCAAACATTGAAACGCCTTCATATTATGCTAAACGACAGTGAGCGACAAGTGAGTCGCAATAGAAATTCAAGCGGTGATTCATAAATATAGAGGATGATCAAAAAATAAGATGACGAATACAAACAAATAGGCATGATAGCAAATAAAACCACAAATTCTGAAGTCTAAGAACTGTTTTCTGTTCTAAACTGTATGATGGCGTAGTGTAACGTCACTGTGATCGATTCACCTGAGTAACACATGAAAAAGAATCATATACTTATCGCTTATCACTAACACATGACCGAAACTAATGCATGCACTCATATGTCTGTTACTCATAACACCTATCGCCTCATACTTATATAACAGGTAGCTGTGATTTCGGCCACATTATACTAGTTCCGGTTCATTACGATACGTTACATCGGGTCCCTTCTTTTGAGGTTTGATATTTTCAACCATAAGGTGCACCTGAAACTTCCCCTCTAGGATCGGATTAGGCGCAGTGAAGTCATCATATTTTTAAATTGAAATGATTGTAAACGAGTCTATCATCTCATTTTCACGAAGATATTTAATAGGAGTCAGCGTGTGGAATGCTCAGCAAAATTTCAAGCTCCTTTATGACTTTTTTCGGAATATACACAACTTTTCCTCCTGAATCCCTCCGACTAAGATACTCAACTAATGATGATTATTACTAAGATGTTCACTGCAGACTGCTTGGAAAATTCTGGATGAATATTTACTTTAATTTCCCCAATTTTCAGCTGAACGTAGATTGTAATGAGTGATTCCTTCGATAATCCCTCCAGTAGAAATTAGAGCGGTGCTCGAAATTCTCATGTCAGGATACTCTTTCTTTGCTCTAAGGACTGTTTTCTGTTCGAAACTGCATGATGACGCAGTGTAACGTCACCGTGATCGATTCATCTGATAGTGAGTAACACATGAAAAAGAATCATATACTTATCGCTTATCATTAACCCATGACCGAAACTAATGCATGCACTCGTATGTCTGCTGACGTGCAGTTATACCAGTATGAATTTTATTTGTAAATTGTCTTTATAAGAAGAATGTTTGACTATCTTTCGGGTATTTGATCACCTCATATTTACAATATTGCTTCTCTATAAATATCCTTTCAACCAATCTTCAAAAACGTTTTCTTTCAGCTTCGATCCTCACCGAGATTCTTGAACTATGACTGTGACTAGACTAGATTTTTGCGCCATCAAGATCGCCTCTATTATTTATTACATGACAGTATAATAATTACAATCATAGTGTTTTCTTATCGTGACATGTTGTATGCGAATATCGTTGCAGCACCATCACATCGCGACAGCTTTTAAAAAATCCAGTAATGTGTTTGTTTGTCACCCAATTTTGAAATCACTTATTCTCAGTTCAGATTCACTCGATGCTGTATCCCTATGAAGTGTTTCTGATATTTGTGGGGTTTCAATTACTTTGCTGTATCGGCCTGTGCGTATGCGCAGCTTGCGGGTAAGTACCATCTTTTCTTTTTTTTGGTTGAGAACGCATCGTTCTCTAAAAATTCAGCCACAAAGCGCGTTACATGTCAGCGACAAACAGACGAAAACTCTATAGAGGGACCTGTTGCTTGCGCAACCATTTTTCGCAATGGTTTTTCTCAATGGTTTGCCTCAAGCAACGATATTAACTGCTGAAGGAAAGATTCGCTCGGTCGGTTGTTGTTTGGCAGAATCCATTTTCGAATGCCAAACATTCCGTTGCAGTGAACATTCAGCCGGAATTGGGCCGAATTTCGGCAACAATTAACTGAATGAAGTTCATTTGGTCAAGCCGCATCAAATGTTGCACTTCCGGGGGTCAGTAGCACTGGTGCAAATTCACGAGAGCACTCTGTGTTCTAATTCACACTATAAGTTCACTTTACGGTCAGCATGAGAATAGTGGATTTTGGTGAAAACTGATCCGAATTTTCAACTTCATATTACCATTTTTCTCGGACAACTTATATTCAACGTGAACGCTTCAGAAGATATCGTGAACGAAGATATTATCTATCTCGACGGCATTGCGGTCCCATAGCAACAGTCCATCCTGTACCGTTCGTAACGCCAGGTCTGTTCTTTTCGAGTTCAGCAATTTACCGGCAGTTTTTCCGTTCTACTCGAAATCAGCATCGCTTCAGGATTTTGATTGATTTCACTTCACCAAATAAAACTTTTTAAAAATTAACTCATTCCGAATGCAGATTTCTCTTTTTGCGCTAGCGTTCCATTTCACCCACTGCGATTATTCTGAAGTCAACGATAATGGAAAAAAAGTTTCAAATTTGAAATTAAGTGTCAATATGCTGCTTATTGCTGCATCCATAACCGCTTTCTCTCATTCTTGATAACTTCTGCTTTGGTTGGAAGAAGTTCTTGTATTCCCAAATTTAACTCAAGTTTCAGGAAGCGCATACCCGGCGTATCCCCCACCGCCACGTAATCCGTCATTATATGAGGCCAGTCAGTCTTCTTCAGCGGTAATCTCGTCTCAGCCCACGATCAATCAACCCAACGCAAACGCCTCAATCTGTGCTGAGCAATTCATTGCCAACACCGATACGTCACCACCCCCGCCCTACTGTAGCGTCGTAAACCCACCCAAATCATCGTCATAACTCGTTATCAATTCTTCACCAATGCACGCAACTAATGCACCTTGCAGTGAGTCGAAAGTGCTTTTCGTGTTTGAATCTATGATTTTTTAAACGATAAGAGCCGGGGATGTAACTGCCGATGCAGTCAAACATATGGAGAACACATTTCGCATGCTACTCGAAACAAATCAATGAGAGAAGATCCCCTAAATTGATTTCTCATGTCACTCTCTTTTCCGAACTTGGATAGAAAATTTTCGAATGCTCTTAGCAGAGTTGAGATTTTATTGTGAAGTAATAGGCAAATGATTTTTCACTGAATGATTTTCGGTAATTTTTTTGAAATTTACCAAAATGAACTGAAATGGAATCGGTTACAACTACTTCGATATCTATTGATCTTTCAGTGGATCTGTAAATAGTAATGATCATTTTCGATCTATATTGTATGTAATAATAGATGTGTTATGAAGTTGTGTATGTTCATGTTTTGTAAATTTATGCATGTCCGCTTAATGCAATTTTATGTAATTATTTGAGTTCACATTCATTTGATGATAATCATTGAATTTGTTTACTATTTCACATGACAATATATGTATTATCAACGTATGTAAGTTCACTGCAAAAATGCAAATAACATATGCCTTATGTTTTCGTTGTGTGTGTAAACAGGATCTATCGCACGGTACTTATTGAAGACCATCTCAGGTCAGTCGAATAGTTGCCGAAATTGCTCTGCCAAAATGCTACCTCAATGTGATGGAATTCCCCATTGAATGAGTTTCGAATTCCTGCTCAAACACGCAGTACTTAGGAGCATAGCTTAGATTTTTCAAGGCAATTTCGGAATTCTTCCACAATTTTATACATCATTTCAACATCGCTTGATCATTTGGTGGAGTACTATACTATAAAACGAAATGATCTGATGACAACTTCAACTTGGTTGCCTTCGACGAGGCAATCTTGTGCTGTTTCCTGGACATTTTGTATTGGTAACATGATCGCAGAGAAGTGTTGATCGATTGAATGCCAATCCAGTCGGGCAGACAAAACTGTACGAAATACCTCCGGCACATCGATAGAAGCTGTGGCAGTCTTCGATATTCGGGAAGAAGCCATCTGTTTCACAACGGTCCACTGAAACATGGCTCTATTACTTATTTACTCTAACTCAGATGTGCGTGCAATCGCAGATACATTCGAACAGATGAGCAACAGATCAATCCACTGCATCCTACGGGAATTAGTTTGAAAATTTTCAGCAATAACACAGCGATCGTCACATTCGATGTTGTACATCATGTAATTTATGTACTAACTCAAAGTGTTGTCCATGTATGAATGACTGCTGAATACAAATCACCTTCTGTTCACATTCACTCCTAAGAGCATGTAAATGAAGAACATACCTAAAGAGTTTTTGTATGCCGGTGTCGGCAGGGTGGTAGAGTTGACTGATTCTTTGCCTGATTTCCTGTGACATGTTCGATTCACGTTCTTCAACTGAACTACACAATATACATTTTTTGGCGTCATGTTTCCAGGCAAACTTCAGAAGACGGTTAGCTCGAAGATCGCAATCAGCCTATTGCTATATGAACGTATTGATTGCTCTATAGTGATCAATTTGTGTGAATGAGCGCGACTGCGCTATTGAATTGGAACTATTTGTAGAAAAGGGCTATGTCTGCTCAGGATAACAAAATCGCTCGACAAAATATATATTTTTCTGAATGGGGAGATCCATCTGGATCGACTGATGCAATTAAATTCATATGTTACTAGGCAAACTTGAGAATACGGTAGCTTTGAAGGTGGCACCCGAGATAGTACTAATAAAATACCTACATCTCCTCAACTAAGCCGAATTGCTCGGTAAAATTAGAAAGGAGGAAGGGGAGAAGCTGTTTGTAGGGAGATGAATCTCGTGTGGTAGCGACCTATCCTCGGACCTCAACTGCGACTGACAACACATGAGAAACCTGACGGTAGGAAACGAAGTTTCCGCAAACTCTTCACTAGGTACTCAAGTAAATGAGATCACAAAAGCAGTATAATCAGTGATATTTTTTCGATTGATCAATATCATTCACTTCATGTATTGAAAATATTCGATGAGTCGCAGAATACAGACCGTATTGATATCTCTTCCGGACAATTCTCGAACGATTGTTCTGATCAAAGGATACGTGTCATTTCGGTGTGTATCGCATAAACCATTAAAATCGTCAAAATCCAGCGTCCACACAAATGCGCCACCAAAAAGTTGTCGTTTCAAATAAGCCATCTGAAAAAGTTTCTGTCATTTAAGTGAGTGATAGTTGATATTCGAAAACTAGCTGAATATGGTCATCATGAGATTGTTGCCTTTAACGTAAAGGGAATTCCCGTTATGCAATGAATTCAGCCCAGGAAGAACATTGGAATCTGCTGTAAACTTCTGTGGTTTCTTTTGTCACAATCTAATTCATTGCTATTCAAGTGCATTCTTGGTCCGCATTAGCCTTCTGCAGTTATAGTGCATGTCACGTGGCTACGTTGACATTTGAAAGCAGCTCCGAGGAGCGGACATGAGGTAATACTTGGCCAAAGGAAAGCATATGAGTATTAATGGGTAGAGGTCAAAAATGTTGTCCGGCGATCAATTGCAGTGAATCGAAACAGACCTTTCGTTGGATCGATTCTACATCATCATAAGTGAACCACTGATTTTCATAAACCAGATAGGGAACTGCGCCTTCCGCATCCCAGCATCTCTTGGCTCCTTTGGTGAGCATTTCACATATCTGAATAAGCCAGAAGATCACACATGCAACGATGCCAATAAAACAACACTTGCAATTATTACTGCACAGACGGATCTGTTCACCTCATCCGGCATTATCTCACCGACATGATTTCAAGTGATTAATTAACAATTAGGTGTGAAGCATCCAAAGATTATCAAATTCCGCTATGCAGTTACGACCGCAATCAACTGAGTAGTTGATTGGTGAGCAAGAATGCCAAGCAGTTTGATTTTAGTGCAGATGGGGGAAACAGTAAAACTATGCTAACTTCATAGTATGCGGCAACACCGGATTCCACAACAAACTTGGTCGCATTCGATGGGGAAGCAGCATACAATCCGATATGACATGATGAGGGCTTCGTTGAATTCAGTGTCCACCCTCTGCCGTACGTTGGTATACCGATAATGATTTTCCGTCGAGGCATACCCTTTAGTGCCCAGTAATTCGCTGCCCAGTCCTATCATGAACTTGAGCATTCATCAATAGCGATCATTAGAATCAGCATGAGATACACTTTAAAAAATGACCTCGCAATTATTCATTTCAGCTAATTGCAACTGTTTCAGATTTGATACAAAAAACGACAAGAATATATTGTTACAAATGACATTTTTTGCGCATTCTGGGTATTTCATCATTTTATTGCACTGTGTAAACGTCGAAAATATGGAACTCGCTCGTCTGATTCTACAGAATGCTGAAACAGTTATATCTTCTTTTCCGAAAAGAACGTAAAGAAGAATCAAATTTGCTCGAGTGATTCAATTTGGCTCGTCTATCTTACATTAGATCAAGTTGCGGCATAATTATTCAACAGCTCAAAGATGGACTCACAACGTTCAACATCCTTTGCTCGTCATTCATCCACCGTTCCATATATAAAGCATTATGAAGATTTGTCGTTGTTTCCCAAGCACCGTGGAAATCGTAACTCATCAAAAGCACAAAATCAACGTATCTAAGACGTAATGCAATTATTGAACAGCACAAAACATTTTGAAAATGAAATGACTTTTTTTGACTCATTCACTTTTTCATCTATCATCGCATTGATCGTTTCCATTTATCGTTTCAAGCACTGTGCAAATTACAGTTCCAGAAAAGATTTGCAGACGGATTTTCTGTACTATGTTCAAGTTTCGGTCACAATTTTGATGTCAGGCAAATATTTTTGGGTAACGTACTTGGCCAATTCAGGAATATTATAGCCTGTTTTGATAGTTTTCCGACTTGCTGATACTGCCACTGTCAGAAGTAGACGGTCTTTCCGAGTCGTATCCAAACATTCCGTGGAGATCGCCCTACGCAGTTCCTGTCGTAATCAAACAAGCACAGTATTTTTCGATACCGTACACAATGCAAGTCAGCGAACACAACGATTCAGCCACTGTTCAATGCAAAAGAAATAATATTGCAAATGGCTACATTGGGCATCGAACCTTCATGAGAAGTGTGAAGCTGTTGATATCTTCCGTTCCATTCGGATATTCCCAGTCTATATCGATACCATCAAAATTGTGGAAACGCACGAAATCAATTGCTGAACTTATGAATTTAGAGCGATTGGTTTCGTTGGATGATGTTTGCTGAAATTTGAGCATCACAATGATCAGAAACCGATGATTGTCGACTAAATTGCTTACTTGAAAGGTGCGCCAAAAAAAAACATAAACTGAAGCAAACTTTTCGGTCGATTTTCAGCTCCAGTCTCATAGTCAGGCTTAAGGTAGAGCCTTATGTTGACTCAAAACATGCGGTCAATAGCAAAACAACTTCTCATAGTTGTCAAGCGATCGGGAAACGAGTTTTTCGGGTTACCTAATGATCCTTTAATCGCGTCAATTCACTGACTATCTTGAGCACTTTGCACTGATGTCCAAGGTATCAAAATGCAGCAAAATTCCCTTCCTTGAATGGCTTGCTACATTTTCAGTCCAAGGTATGCGAATATGGCACTTATCACAAAGTGGGTGGCAATTATGCACTGACAATCGTAAATTCTTGTCAAGTACACCGTATGAAATGAGCACCTGGAAGATCTTCGTTCCAAAACTCCATCCTCCAATTGAAATGAGCGTCTTCAACTGGGGATCAATTTTTTTCAGCCTATTCACTCGCTCATACATACCGATTTTTGACCACTCATTTGACACATCGTTCTCATCGAATGCACTGAAAACCCAAGCGTTCTATGATTCAGTTTTGATGTGATTCATTGTTTATACGCTCGTCTATGATGAAGGAATGAGCTGTTGACGAACGACGGTAAACGGTGAGTCACATGAATGTCAACCAAAATAGAGCTTATTAACGTCAAATCTGTATTTCTATAATAATGTATAATATGTATTGATCTCTAGTGATCAAATGCATATCAATGAGCACCTCAGCGCTAGTTGAGATAGCTTCAATAAAATAGCTATATATCCTCAACTAAGCAAAATCGTCCGACAAAATATTAATACGTTCAAGAGCTAGTTTGGTCGACCTACAGAAGATTGTCTTCATCAACAAAGAGTGTCCTGTCAAAAGTATTCAATGTTTGTATTTTTCCGTTTTTGTCAACAGAGTGAAATGTGATTACGCACTTGCTGCTTGCAAAATAATGAGCAATGAAATGGACCAATGGCGACTAACTGACACGATCGTGAAGTTGCTTTCGTCAATAGATGCGAACGCATAGAGAATATGAGTGCACAGTCCGGGAACATAATCTTCAGGTGTGTATTTAGCGCCACCTTAAAAAACACTGTAATGATTCTTTTACGAATGAGAAGGAGACTTTTTGTGTGGCATTCATCCACTCTTTTCGGTGTTTATTTTGTATTAACACTGTATTATGTATCGAAACACAAAGCATTCATAAGATACAAACACGAAAAGGCAGAAGATCCTCCAAATGAGATATACGAAAGTTAAGTTTCATCATCCGAATCGATAGTGCATGATATCCGTGTACATCTTATACATATTCAGCTAAGTACAGATTTAAAGGTTGATTTCACGTATCACTTTGGTGTCCCTCACGAATCGTCTTTTTCGCGCTCCGTCGCCACAACTCTTAGAATATGAACAATGAATGCAGCAGTGATCAACAGTCATTCATACTGTTGATCACTTGCGACAAATCGAATCCGTTAGCATTTTGCAGCTTTCATGAGCAGAATGAACTTAACAATCTTTAAGCAACTCAAAATGTTCTCGGTCCAAAATTGTGTCAGTTAGGTGACTGTGTCAGTGCAGAGGAAAGCAAAGAAAATACAACACCTTGCCTGTATTGTGACCAACTGGTGAAGTAGCACGGACGAATGTAATCGAATGTTGAGTCTTCAGCTGCTGTGTTTAGCGGTGGGCGATGACGGTTGGGTGTCAGCCTTGAAGTTGCTTCAGCTGCAACGATATGTTGAGTGTGCAATTACTGCGAACTCATGAGCTAAGTGACACCAAAATTTCCGAATGAGTAGTGATAAACTGGTGATCACTGAGCAATGAGTGAACAACCACAAACATACTTTTGTCGCAGGCAATAGGCCAGCAGCTCAGACCAAAATCGAGAGCAATGAATATGAGCAACAACTCAAGTATTTTCGCTTATAGCATGCGCATCGTTTGAACAACACTTCTTTAAAAATTGGCTGTTGCGAGTGATAGTGAATTGGTGAGCATGCGAGCAAAATGTGCATAAAAGCACTTTTTTTCAAAAATTCCTTATCAGTGATTGAGTGATGTTGCGGCTATTAATCACAGAGTCCACAACTGTTTTAGTGGTGAACAATAAATGTTGGGCTTGATTCATTAGTACAAATTGATCATCAAAAACACCAGGAAAAAAGTTTGTCGATGCTACGGTGATGAAGCACATCGAGGTAACCTTGTTAAGATGCTCATTTTTGTACTTGACTAGTATGAAATAGAAACACTAAAAGATGTTCCATCTAGCAATAAAATCACTTAGCGTATAACCTGAACGGTATCCATGAGCAGTTGACAGTTTCAGAGCAACGACCATCCACCAAAGGAAAATTGAAGCGACAAGCTGGCGTGACGCCATTCTGAACAGTCAAATTAGGGAATGAAATCACAATTATGGTACAGCAGAATTGAACGAACGGTCAGTGGGCGAAGAATGTCGAACCAATCAAATTTAGATTATAAACTGGAAATACATCTGATTATTTTTCTGAGCAGTCGGGATCAGTACACTTTTGTTTGCGGTGAGTTAATCCTTTCAGTATACTCGTTGAGATCTCGTTGAGTTTATGAAATTCGGCACTGAATTTTTCAAGAGCAGCAGTTAGCAGCGATGGCAGGAGCACACTTCCATTCACGCAAGCTTTACGATAGCTGCTTATCCAGTACAGTAAACGCAGTGTGCAGTAGGTCAATGACAAATGCAGAAATATACATTGATCAATACCACATTTGTATACAAACCAGAATTTCTTTTTGCTGAAATATTGCAGTGAAGAACTGAGAATTGAAGAGAAAGTTGGCTGAGTAAACAAATTTCAAGTGGTCATATAACAGCGATGGAAAATCTCTTCAATGCTACTTTGTAACTCATCGTACTTGCCAGGTTCTGCTAACTGTTGCACTCATTGAATTGCATTGATAAAAAACGAGGACTTCATCGAATGTCTTGTTCGCGTATCAGTCTACGAAAGCACTTCAACGCGACAGCGGCCCATGCAAACACAGGAGTGTGCCTTCAAAACTGGAGATGTTCCTAATCGCCCAACCAGATACATATTTTTTCTGGGACTAGAGGACCTGGTGAATCCGATGATACGAAGAAACGATCATGTTTCTGAGCAAACCCGAGGACAGCGTTAGTTTGAAGCTTGTGACATTGATACTGCTGAATGAACGCACGGTTTGATCAACAGAGATACAGTGCATTGAAATGAGCGCCGCCGAGCTGCATCAGATACCTTCAGAAAATCGGCTATTTCTCTGAAGGCCAGCAAAATTGTCCGAGAAAGTTTATACTTTTCTGTAAGTAGAAGACCTGGGAAATCCAACGGTGTGAAGATATGACCAAGTTGCTGGGCAAACCTGAGGAGAGCGTTAGATTGAAGATAGTGACTCTGATGCTAAAGTAATGTACAGGTTGATCTATGATGATATACTGCATTGAAAAAAGTGTCTACGAACAACGTGAGAATTTCAGCTATTTCTCTGAATATAAGCAAAATCGCACGACAACATGCATACTTCTCTCAAAATAGAGGACCTCGGGAATGCAACGGTGTGAAGAAACAACTTTGTTTCTGAGGACAGCGTTAGTTAGAAGACAGTGAGCTTGATACTTTCAAATGAGTTTATAGATTATACACTGTATTCGTGATGGTATCAGTGTGAAATTTCATGTCGGTCACAGTTCGACCGATCTGACTTTTCAACATTCCGATGATCGGAACTGATCGTTGGGAATCTGAACGTCGGAATTCCGATCGAAATTTTTCGAAATTTTCCGACTTACCGTTGACCGGAAGCCATCACCTATACAAAGGCCGCGAATTATCGATTGTTCGTCGAACTCAGAACGCATCTGGTGCTAATTCAATTGGCAGATGTTTCAAGAAGCACGCACTCTGCTAGGACTTACCTTCAGACGCCTCATTGGTCGACGCGAACAAATTGGCCTATTGCTAGACGTTGATGTTGACACTGAATTTCATTTGGTTTATCCACAAGTGATGTTAACCAAATGAGATTTAGTTTTAATCGAAATCCTGCTGAGTCAATTTTTGCGGCGGTTTTGAAATTGGTTATAGCCGGAGAAAATTCTCAACCTGACCAAATTTCGATGCTTACTTCACACCAGTTCCACAACGACATCGCAGCATTGCGCACAGCAACTTGTTGATCAATACGATCACTTTCAGTGGTTAATTGTGAATGCTGCATTACAAAGGCGATAAATTTGGTCGTTTGTAAGTATTTCAAAAGCGAATTTTTTATAAGTTCAGTTTGCAAAATCATTTTGTTCATTTACATGAAATTTTTACGAATCTGAGCGAGCGCAACTTCTCACGCCTTCAAATTCATCAAACAATCATTGCACACATAAATTTCACACTGTGAGCTTATCCAGATGCCTAGCAACGGCTGCGTTGGCGAGTCGTTCATTTTGTACTGTCGTTATCTATTTGACGTTCTTGTGTGCGCCATCAGGATTCCTTTTTTTCATTCAATCCTACCTACCAAATCCATCTCAAGCATGCACTCTTTGGCCATTTGATGTCTGCTCAGAATCGGATATCAGTAATCACTCCTTTGCATGATAACGGAAGCACTTTAGTGCAATCATACCTGCAGTTTTGCGTAATGATTGTCTCATACTTCCTGTGAACGGCTGTTGAAATTAGTGCACATTGACGTATTCACCAATCAGCTCTGACTACAGTCACAATCGTGAATTGATTCACTCGCGAAGCTTGTTTTGTAGTACATTCGATTCTCGGCTCAACAAATCAAAGCCTATTCTCAGCCTGTAATCGAAATCAAGAATCTGGAGCATTTGATCCTCGGATGTTCGTTTCCCGTGTTCTTTTTGTTCGATTCTGCGACAGTTCAGCATAACGCCTTCTCAAGATGGTATTTTCCTTCATTATTTGTGGCTAAATGATAGGTGTCGATCACCACCTGTCAGTAATTTCTGTTGCACTTAGCTTTGGCCAATTTTTGAGATTTTCTCATCGTTGCTCTTTGTATACAAATGAACTCGTATTTGAAATTGATTAACCAATCCTCAATTGAAATCAGATCTACACTAAAACCCTTCAGTGATGGGTTGTCACTATGCAGACTGATATCGAAAATACTCGCCTGATCGTCAACCTTTAAACTGCCGAGCATGAAACTTGCTTTCAGAATGTGTTTTTATTAATGAGCGAAACGTTGGGGATACCATTCTTTATCATCCTACCATTCATTGCTTTCGTTGGTATATTCATTGTGATTCTGTGTATGAAATTTGCCGTTGTACTTATGTAAGTTCATTGATTTCGCTTCCAATGATAAACTTTTTCATTCAGTCCAAGTGAATGAACTAGTTCATCATTGGAATATTTATGATTACAAGTGGAACGAGTTGGAAACATAATATTGAGATCAACAGCACTATTCTTGAGCTGAATTTTTTTGCTAAAACCGAATTGTGCTAATGAATCAAAACTGATCATTCCCATAATTTTAGTCATTTTTCACTGGAACCGAAAGTCTTTCGATCCTGAAAAAGTAAACTTCTTGGCTTTCAATTGCAAATTGTAATTTGTCACTGTCAGGATATTTTACTGCAAGAGAATGATGCTTTTTTCGGTCTAGACGTCGAGATCAACAAGGTCAACTCTCGCCAGTTGGGCAGCCAGTGGGCATTGGTCAGGCGCCGATTCCTCCACCACCATATCCAGGTGACAATTCCGTTGTTATGGCAGAGCCGTAATTTGTCAGAATGTTATTTATCTTGCTTGAGATAAATTTATTCAGATCTCACTGATGTATTCACCACGAATTTCAGCTTGCTGCCCACCGTATTCGACAAATACCGCGTCACCAGTTTATAATCCTCCGTATATTCCATATTCGAATTTGCCTCAATATGATCATATGCTATCTGAACCATTTCCACAGCAACAACATTCGATCCCAGCCAATCCAGTCAACAATGATCACTATAATCTGCCAAATCCTCACGATATTCCTCCTGATCTAACGGTGTCTCCATTGGCCTGGCCACCACCTTACAGTCGTTACGATGAGTACCCGGTTCTTCCTGTAAGCGTTTCATTACCATCACATTAGAAATTTTAAATCATTTGCCGTTTCAACATGATCATTCCGACTGAATCATCATTGAAGCAGACGAATCAAAAATGTTTTATTATTCTAGCGTTGATCATCGTTTGATTTACTTTCTGCTAAGACCGACTCAAAAATCTGACTTGCTAAATTTCAACTGATCATTGGTTCTGAGCCTGCTGGTTGTTTGAATCGCGTACTGTTTAATTCTGTACTCAACCTTCATTGCCACTAATTTTTTTTCATATTTTTCATCTTAGCACGATAATCATTCGAGCGATCGCGCAATTTTCCACATTTTATCTGATCAACGATTTTGGAAGAGATCGAAAATTGTTAGTAAATTAAGTGTGCGACGTGAGCAACCTGTCAGATTTGATTACCACATAAAAAAAGCAGTAATTGGCTTAGTATACGGTGTAATAAGAGAAACGAAATGAATCGAACTGATTTGCAGATGCTACGGAATCGATGCAATACCGCATCAACTGGAATGGCCGTAACGTCTAAAGCAGCCAATGACTTTCCAGCTGTTCAATAGCACAATTCAATCATCGGAATTCGAATTCCTGAATGTGCTGTTACCGCATTTTTCCTACTGTACCAAAAAATGCCCACCTCTCGTCACTTTTCATTTGGATCGACTTCATTTTGTTTCTTTGCAAACTTCTATTGAGAGCAACATTCTAATTTTGTTCAGTATGATTGTGCGGCAAGATTATGGTCTGTTCTGAACTCTGCTCTATTCTCAGTTTCTCATCAATGAACTTAAAAGACTCAGTCTGATAATCCGCTATTGGAGGGTGCAACGATTTCCGATTGACTGATTGTGCTGTTGCTGGATTTTTCTAAATGACCAGTCTATTGCTGAAGTTTTTACTGAAGATGTTTGTGAATGATCAAAGTTTCGGTGGCATTGAATTGCTGCGATATTCATTGTGAGCTTTTCTTCACTCATGCAATATTCCATTCATTTAGCGATTGAGATTCCGATGCGTTTTAATCGCAGACTCTTATACGTATGCTACAACGAGACAATCAGTCTCAGATGAACAGTTCATCATCTGCTCATCGTTGTACTTTAGACTCAGAATAGGTTAAGAATCAGATCATTTCTAGCAAAATTTGAAAAATCGGACCCTTTGCAATGATGATGTTTCACAGATGAAAGCCAAAAAATTCTCTCTTCAGATTCCATGTAAAAAATTGTCACAGAACGTGATCACATCCTTGTCATTCTTTACTTTCTTCTTTCATACGATAAAATTACATGCAGCTGAAACTGTACCCTAGTTCAAGCTCCAGTTTAATAGGTGTATAATTTCGACTAATTTTTCCATAGAATTTTGTCTGTTGAAAATATAATTCACTATACAATTCTGTAGAAAATTTTCCTCTGCATTGAGTGGTTTTATAAGTGATTCTGTTTTCATTTTTGTTTTCAAACGGGTCCATATTTCATTTTGTTCATATTTTCTCATAAGACTAAGACGTGTGACTTCACTTCAGTGATAAAACATCGTTTCAGAAGTAGTTTAGGAGCTTGATGTTAAATCCATGAACTTGATGTTGCAAACTAAAAACTCAACAAATAAACATTCTTGAGATGCTCACATAGAAACGTACGTGGCTCGTGGTGAAGCCTAGAGGCTTGCGCTTCATTATTAATCCTCATAATCTTATCTTTTTTTGGTATCCAGTGAAATGTTGTTCAATAAATAAGCAATTGGGAAACTGTTATACAACGAGTCGTTGAAATTTTATTACACATTGAACGAGTTATCATATTGTACTAACAATAAACACAGTGAAAAACCATTTCCTCCATTCCAAGTTGATGAAATAATTATCAATTTGTCTTTTGAAAACAATCCTTTCAATGCTCAACAATTCAGTGGTTCAACTGCTTGACAGTCGTTCAGCCAGAGTACCATTGAAACATGAACTTTCAATCAAAATATTATCAAAATTTCAGCAGTATTTCAGGGAAAAGTGAAAAAACTGTAACGTATTGGTTAGATTACTCGACGATTCCGTTTATAGACTATCAACTAAACTGTGCTGCATTCAGCACGAGTGGAAGTCTTAAAATGAGTGGAAAATGGCACAACACTGTTGAATGGCAGCATTCACGTTGGAGAAACGTTAGGAAACCAATACAACTGCTAGCAAATACTGTAATAAACTTCCGTATATACAATCAGATTCTCTCTGTTCCAATAAGGTCGAATCGTTCACGGCCATTGTTCTCATTATCTACCGAACGCTCCAAGTAATCCACCAATTGCTGCGCCAACGTGAGCTCCGTGATGGTATCTGAATTATGAATTGTTTGATTCCGTCAGCATCAACAGCGAATCAAGCATCACGCTTCAATGTTCGGTGAATATTTATGGCGAATCTGCACTGATCTGATTCGATTCAGTCGGATGAACATTTTAAAAACATTCGTGAAACTACTTTGACATATATTCCAATGTTCTGGTCAACTTCACTACTGTGATTGCGTCAACTTAAAAGAACGAAAGGAAATTGGAGCGATACACAATAACATTTTTTGAAATAATTTTATGAGAGCTTATGAACAGCATTCGACAATTTTTGATCATTCGTTAGTTATGTATGGGATTCGCAAGAATTTCTTCTCAATTCAGAACGTAATTCATTTCTAAATTCTTAATTCATTCCCAATTCCATTCATAACATCAACTGTTTTGTCAGTGCGCTGGGTGATGTCTATTGCAATTCGGCAAAACCACTGTACTTTCCGAACGTAACCAGTCAAATCATAGATCTCGTTTCTTGAGTCGCCCACCTAATCGCACTCACTAAAAAGTTCATTTCCGCGCAGTGCTCAGAGCAAAATATAATATTACTAAGCATCGGGTCTCTCATTCACATCGAAACTGCACATGCGAATTTCGATTAATTTCTGCGCACATCTAATTGCGCTTAAATTCTTCAGCATAAATTTTCTTTCCTTGTTCAATGGACTCATTGAATAATTACGATATTATACACTCGAGCTAAGCCCTACCAAAATATTCAACCCTAAAAATTAAATCTCAATTTAATGAGCATTTCGATCTCAAAAGTTGCCCGCTACGAAGAAATTGCAGCAGCAATTGCTGAAGTGGAGAACAATCACAAGTTTGCGATGCCTTCAAACTCATTTAACAGGACGAAAGAATCAGCGGGATCCGGAGGATTTCAAAGATATTTATTGAAATAGTGGAAAATTTGCTAGAAAAAGTCTCAGTGTTCGGAAATTCTTTCATGCAGCCATCGTTGAGTAACGGAAGCAAGTGATTTGTTGGAACATGATTGGAAGGTGTTTTGAGTGACCGGTGAAGGTAATGGGATGAGAGCGAATGAATCATTTGAGAGGCGAAAAAGCGGTGCATGCGCAACTGATTCAAGCAAGGCAGATTTTTTCACTGTCAAATTCATTTTTCACCTAAACTGTCAAATACTGCTAGCAGATATTGTTACTTTCAGGTACACTGTGATAGTCAAACTTTGAAAAAAATAAAATGATCAGTGAATTTCGCTAACCCGCCGCCATAGCCTCCGTAACCGCCGTGATAGCCTCCGTAACCGTATCCAGGATATCCGCCACCATATCCATACCCAGGATGACCACCATAGCCACCATGGTAACCACCATACCCAGGATAACCGCCATAACCGCCCATGTGTCCACCGTAGCCCCAAAACGACAACGCGGGCTGTGCCAATAAAACTAATGAAAGAACCAGAATAATGCCAAACATGGTTGCTGTATCTAAACACAATTATTGTGTATTGAAATTTTCGAAATGCTTAGCAATCGAGCATTGACGAGCGATCCAACATCTCAACAAAAACAAAACATACGCTAACATTCATAAGCAATCGCATGCTGCATAAAATTGCAAGCATCAGACATTTGATTAAATGGAGCGCTGATATTAGAACAGCTCCGTCAGATGAAGCTCACATTTGAAGCCAGTCAAATGTAAGCCAGTCATACTGGAGCGCAAGCAAACGGTGATGATCACTTTGTGGAGTTTAGATCAGAATGGTGATCGAAAGCGAAAACTCTCATTAAAAAGGTAAAAAGGTCGCATGGAACGGTAACGAACCGGAACAGGTTCATGGACCCTAAACGGGATCTGACATCATCGATCTGGGCATTGTTTACTGTTTTTGTGGTACATTCTTCAACAATTATGTGTGGTTGGTTTATCACAGTGACATTATTAGCACTTCTAATTGAAAATTTTGTTTTGTAAAATTATCGTTAACGTAATGAAAATTGATGATTTTCATTCAGCGAACAGTTAGTTCCCTGTTTACGTTATTGTAATCCAGTTTTGTTGTACTAGACATATTATTCATCAGCTAGTTGCGATGATCAATTTAGAAGTACATCGACATTTTAAAGATCTATGAACAATTCAGAACGATGAAAAATTCGAAAAACCGTATTCTGAAATTGCAGTTACAAAAATTCAAACATTTCCATGCATACAAATCATTAAGTCTCTAAAGCTTCACATATCTTTGGCATTCGTTGCTTGCGTATGGACTGTCATAACTAGTCAGTTCTAATTGAAAATGTTTACTATCAATATAATAGTTTTTACTCAAGTCAACCTGATATACAATGTGCGTAACACAAGCGATTATATTCCAGTTTGCGACTGAAGCAAACACAAATGGAACCGAAGTTAGTCAAAACTTTCACGCTAAAAGATTAATGGTGTTGTGGCACTTGCATTATTCGGCAATAATCCCTTGTTAATCTGCCTTATCGATCGTTGACTCTTAATCATTCACTCGAATCTGGCCATTTGAGTGGTCACTTGTAACTTCTCTATTTTGACTAAAGTTGTTGCTAGCATTGTTGATGTTGTTGTTGTTGTTTTCGTTGCTTTGAGTATTCTTTCTTCAGGAAGAGCAACGGATGGCCTAACGAAACGAGACGAAGTGACGCGAAACAAAGATGCGAAACTGACTCAATCGGTGATTGACTAGCCTGGTACATGCTAACTAGGTTGACGGACGAGTCTCGTTCAAATCCTTGCTAACCAATGAGTTTTGCGACAACTTTTTATCCTCTCTAAAATCATCCAGCTGGCAGCAGCATATCGCTCCAAGTTTGGTGAATACAATGCGGAATGCATGTGGATGTGTTTTGAAATGGATTCTGAATATGATTTAAATCCCTAAATCCACAAAACACACCATATTTGGATTGGAGACGGCTTGTGTTTGCCTAATTCCTGTCAATGTTACTGGCCTGGCCCATTTCATGTGGTTTTTCATTTTTGATTTGTGTCATCCATCTTCGTCATGATCATTCGCTTCATCACTGCATGTACTTTCTTTATGTTCTATCGAACATTTATCAGATTCTTGATCCCAAACTTTCAATTCTCTTAGGCTAAGGCCAGCCACTGCCAATGAATCCAGTCCCTTCATTCCAAGCCAAAAGATAAACAATCCAAGCTACTTCATCATTCGCTTTCATTTCAATTCCATACCACGAGCGTATTGTTGTGCAGTTGGAACACTTGAAATGATTACTTTCATTCAATTAGGACAACTTCGATTCATGCAATGAGTGTAATCGTATTTTGAAATATTGGTTGCTGCCTGTCTTTCGTGCAACCGATTATTTCCTTCCGTCTGCGAATACGTTTTGCACAAAAAAGACTAAAATTTGCTGCACACAGTTTAATAGATCGCAGAGCAATTCTTACAATGATGATGAAAACAGAACATTTAAAATGAGCGTTTCCACATAATTTTACAGCTGTCATTAGATTTCAACCGATAATTCTGTTCCTAAACTTAATTAGTCACAACACCTTGACGAGTAAATAGAATTCCACAAGTCAATTAATCTCTATGCGAAATTTCATTTCATAAATATTTCCTATGAGTAAATTGGAATGCATTTCAGTGAAATACTTATTTTCTACGTTCATCGTATTTCTGCTTCAACCGAAACATTACCGAATTTTAGTCATCGTTTAGCGATTAATAACACGATTCGTTTGATGTTTGTTAGGAAATTGGCTAACTGGAATTGATCCCAAAACAAGTTGCGTTGGGACTATTGATAAGTAAATGACTGCTTTGAATGCAATACATCCATATGAACAAATATCTTACGATGATGTTCGTTTGTCATTGATACAACAACCGATGCGATTGATGGACAAGTGTTCTCACGTTGTTGACACCATGTTCTCGTGATCATCAATCCCTTGCCTCATTTCTTATCCACTGTCCAATCGCATAACACATCGATCGCAGCAGCACATCTCATCATCATCATCATTTTTCGAGATCGTCGACATCGTTGAACTTGAACAATCATCCACTCGTGAACGGGTGCTTTCTGATGAAGCACTCTTAGATTCGTTCATATTCCATTATAATAATCAAATCTCGATTGTTCTTCATCCAAACGCTTCTTGATGACACATATATTTTCATTCTTTCATTCATTTGCATCTCAAGTGCACGATAAGAAGAATGTGTACGTCTGTAACAACCAACAATGCGATTATTGCTTGATTTATTGCTGATATTCATCTGAAAGCAATTCGCAGCATTCGAAAGAATGTTATGTTGCGCTCTTTGCTTTGATTTCCGCACAGTACAGTTTCACTGATGTGAAGGCGTTAAATGTTTGCCTAACACAGAAATTCCCATGTGTTTAGTGGCTGAATGAAATGATATGATCTTCGATTATTGCTGGTTATCTAATGAAAATCGCCGCTAATCAAGATCGCAGTGTTGCTGTTTCCGTTGGCGTTTTTGTTTTCGACTCGCCGATTCGCCGTAAATTTTGTCATTATTCAACAAATTGAGTGCATCGTAGGCGTTTTCGCAGTCGCATAGCAGTTCAGTAGTGAATTGTTGAGTGTACTTCAGAAATTTTGTTGTGTTCGCTCAACTCTTGAGTTCATCGATCAAAATACGAATATTTGTGCTGGAGCAAACTTGTTCTTGCTTCATTTTTAGTCGATGAATCACCTTACTCATAGAAAATGGTTCCTTCATAACTAACTTCGTACTGGACGCTGTGTTGACTTGAACTGATTTCTGGTCATTTAGATATAGGCAATTGAAAATTCAAATCATTGACTAATGAAAAGTTGGTAAAAATTGATCGTCGAACAAAGAGTCCCATTTGACGAATTTCCTAATCGAAAAGTTCACTAATTACATGCCTTGAAAATAAGAAAACAACAAGATACTGATTTGCTGAACTGATTTTGATGTGAAACATATCTGTTCAGTTACCACATTCATTTGGATCATACTGTATCTGAAACAGTTTCTTAATTAATTTTAAAAACGCAATTTTTTTTCGGTGAAAATCCGTTTTTCTCTCACACACTGTCAGCGGCGATATCCTTCAGTTGTTGTTCTCAGCCTTGAGACGAACGAGCCCATCCTTACCTCTGAACCTCACAATTTCTAAAATCGCACCAGCAGCAATCGTTCAGCGCAATTCCTTCCATTCATTCTCATCTCATTCCCATTGTACTCATCCATTTCTATTTCATCACGTTTTCGTCTTCTTCGTTCAATGCTCTCTTGTTTGCTCATTATCCTCGTTTTCAATATTCTGCTTTTAGTCACTCCAATTTTTTTATTTGCATTAATTATCTTCGATGCATTCATCCATCAATCATTTTTACTGCTGCTATCGACAGCAACAACAACAACAATCCACCAACCAAAAACATCTTCCTCTAAAAACGTCCCAATAGCCTTTTAGCCGTCATCAATTTTCGTTTATTCGTTGACTTGTTCATCTTTTGTTCATGAACCATTCTTATGCTCGCTCATATGCAACCCACATTCAACATAGCCGATATTTTCTCATCGTTATTACATTGTTTGATGAGAATGGAACAAGTAAGATGCATTCATTTCAATCACAGTCAAAGTGAACAGCGAACATGCAGTTTGTCAATTTGACAAATTGAAATGATTCGATCATTTGAAGCAGTTGAATTTTGATGATTGTTAGTTGAATATTATCTAATAGCAGTAATGGTCATGGATTGTTTGAAAACAAGTTATATTCATTCACAAGAAATGTTTGTTTGCGGTTGTGAATGTTCAACTGTTGAGGAGATTTACTTGTTGATCAATAGCATTGAGCAAAATCAATTTACGATGAGTTTGCCGAGTAAGATGAAATATTCTTCATTCGATTCAAACGATTGCAATTGAACATTTTCCTTGGGAAAAAACAGCATATGGATCACATCTCATTTCCTTCGTCCTATCCGAACGCGATCCTTTTTTTCGCCGCTCTCGCAAATTTCGATACAATCTAAAGAAAATTAAATTAAATTTCTGAACTGAATTCCATTCTGCATTTATAGGACTCTGCAGGTCTTAGAAGAAGGAAATTAATTAGGTTTTACTTGTCGTAATTGCTTGCACGACCAAGTGCGCGAATATGGGTTGTCGAGGGAATGAGGATAAGTGTCATTAGGGCACACTTGAGGATGAATTAATTATTGGATGGTTCAAATTAAAATCATTAATGAATAAATGGTAATAATAGTAATGATAAGAATTATTATTATCATTGTAATAATAAATGTATCCGTACTAGCAATAATAATAGTGATAAGAGGAATAACAATAGTAATGATTGTTATTATAACTATTATTGTTGTTATTATTATAGTAGTAATGCATCATTGTGAACATAAATGATTAATTAAGCGACAAATTGCCTTATGACGCTCACTATTAACTCTCACCCGCATTCACATCAACAAGACGAAGACATCCAAAACAATGCTTATTGATGTCTGTTGATCGAAATTTGCAGTTAATTTGAAATAGGAATTAGAGCCATGATGTTCCTTCCGATTTGCTCACAAAGCAGAAACCTTTTTGACAAACGGATTCGTAATGCATCAGACGTCATTTCATTCAGAACGTGCAACCTCAAATTGCAATCATATCGGTCAATGATTTCATACGAAAGGGACGAAAATTTTGCGGTGTACGAGTGTTGTGCACTTTCTACTAATGAACCTATTTTTGTTGAATATTTCCTACTCTGTTATCATCTTTCAAAGAAAGAGATTCAGTCATTGGTCGAGAGGAAAAATTAGATTAGCAATTTGAAATTTGAGTTAAACTAACGATGTCTTTTTAACGCAAAGTGATCATATTGATCATTTTGCTTGTTTAAGGGGTTCTTTTAAAATTTCTTTGACCTATTTATGGCTCTTAAGGGCGCGATAGCACAATGAAGGGGTTTCAGTGTTAGCCCTTTTCGTTCATTAATTCAAGGTGTGGAAAGATTTAGTCTGATATATAAGTCAAATAAATCTGTTTTAATCAGCAAAAGTGCTAAATGTGGTCACAGTTGGTGTTGTATTATGGGTTTGTTGTTGCTATGAAAAGGTAATCAGGTGCTCCGTTGACGTTAATCAATTAATGAGACGTTCCATGGGTTCACTTATATTTGCCTGTCTGAACCGTCGAATTAATGATATAGAACGTTCAATGACGAACATTGCTGTCTGAATTAATCTGCTGCTGCTTCACTAGTCACCTCACAAACTCAACACGTTCGATGCACATCCATGCAGACGAACGTTGTTGATTCAGGTGAATAATTTCTCATCTGTTGATTAATATTTGCATTCATCTGACCAGCTGCACTAGCAAATCATCACGAGCATCGCTAATTGCTATGTTTTCGACGTTTACTCCAAACAAACTGCATTGTTATTGTTGTGTATTGTTCATTGGAATGCGGAAGCAACTATCTATGCACAAATAACAAAACGAGTCGACTGATAAAAACAAGCCGAATTTCATGCGTCAGTTGTCTGAATTAATTCTTATCGAGCAGATTTGAGCTGATTCGCCTCGATTGAAATCTCACTTATTTTTGGTCAGATTAGAAATCCAATGAGTAGAAAGAAATGCACATTTGATGTCGAGAAATCTAGACTAGAAGTAAAGTGAAACAAGATGAAGAAACCAGGCTTTAAATCCGACGGCAGATTAAAATGCTATGAATTTCGATCAGAGTCATTACGAGGTGAACGAATACAGCGAATGCATTCTGGACTTTCTTGAGAACGTATGAAACAACAAATGAGCACATGCACTACTTCAATTTCTTTTTTCCTAATGATGTCTCTTAACGAGAAATGAATCGAACAAAGCGTTTTCTAGTGTATATCCATCCCACATCTGCTTTTTATTACTGTAATCGCCTATTCTGTCAACCACGCCTACGGCTCATTCAATTTTAAGCATTTCAAGCAAGCATCAACTACATGGCGCAAGAAAGCGGAGCCGTACTGGAGAGGTAGGATGAATTTCATCTCGGTAATGTGATTCTGCCTTAAGCCCGACGGTCATCCTGTAATCTAAGGACGCTCTCAGTTGGTGTGTTAGGCGTGCCTTGAACCGATTATTCAGTCGAATTCTCATTTATTTCATTAATTGAAATCATTTCAAGCTGTGTAAGATATTGAATCATTTGTACACTATTAAAAACTTTTGTGCTCCTTAAACGCCTGATTTTTTCAGGCGTTCTTTTTCTTTGACTCAAATCTAGTCAATTGACGCAAGAAATTTTCTTTAGAGTCGAATCGATTTGTAGTCATGACGGCTGAATTCTTCTCATTGATAATTCAGTATTGAACAAAAGAAATTAATTGAATGCTTAATGCAATATTCATGAAGTCACGTCTGCTTAATTCACTCTGAATATGAATGCATGCAATGGCGAGAGCATGAATGAAAGAGGTGCGTGTCATATCTGTACGTATGTCACTTATTGTTACAAATCTAAAATATCGCAAATGTTTGAGCAAAAAGTTTTTAATGGCTTCAAAGAGATTATTTGCAGCCGATAAAATCTAAAGAATTTTATTGAGAGCGTTTAAAACGAATTTTGACGCGTAATGAGAAAGTTTTATGGTGTTTAAGAACGTTCAGCTGCCTGAGTTTATCTAAATTGACTGGCGATTAGGTGGAGGTATTTACAGGTTTTGTATACATTTCCGATGGCAATTACTTAAAGCGGAAAACCATTTCAACACTATTGCGTCATTAGCTGTCTGCAAAGGAACTTTTTATTCCATAAAGCCGTTCTCAAGCGAATCGAGTGAATCGTTCGTAATTGGTTTTGCTCTGTTGTTTGTCTTTTTCGTTGGTAATTCGCTTTGGCATAGTATCCTTTTCAGTTTTATCTTCGAGGATTATCACAGAAGCAAATGAACTTGCTCAAACGCCTCGGAAATACTAAATATGTATGCCTAGCAGATGAAGCATGCATTTGATGTCATGGTAAAAGTTTAATGAACACTCATACTCACAGTCAGTTACCTCGTCTTAAATTTAAGTCAACAAAACGAAGTCACAAGCTATGTTGCTTTTTTATTTTCTTACATCAAACTACAGCACAATTTAAATGGGTGTATCACTCACGTAAAACGGTTTCAACAAATATTTTTAGTCTCTTCATTATAATGCGAAGAATATTGTTTGAATCATTCATAAGCATATTCAAGCGAATTCTTTTGCTCTTCGAATCACAGATATCGTTCAGAGAGTAAATTTTTCCTCATTACCTATGCACTTGCATGTTCGCAAAATTGTTCAGTGTTCACTAAAGAAAGAAGAATATAAATCAGAAAATTGTAATGCATTATGTATGTGTGCCCATTGTCAAACTCAATAGAAGAGTGTATTGTTGAATTGTCGAGCAAACAAGCGATACACTGATTGAAAATGTGCAAATTCTATGGAAAATCCCCAATATCTCATTCATTCATCATTCGGACATGCAGTTTTTCGGTATCTATTAACATTTGAGATTATCCGAGCGAGTAGATTGAACAATGTCCTGACTTATTGTAATTTATCAATAGCGATTGTTTCATCGCAATTTATTGTTTGCTTAAAATTTTTATGTATCCTGCCTGGATGCTAAAAGGCAAATACACACACACACACATAGTAACTAAATGCGTTGTGCATGCATTTAGTCATAAAGATATACTCATAAAGACACATGAATTCAACGGAAGGGGAATTGCTTTGCGCCCATCCTCTTCTGCGATCGTTGGTTCTCCATTAGCCGAAATGTGATACGTTGATGATCAATACGGCTTTTTATAATCATTTGTTCATCAAATTTCTATTTTATTTAGCTAGTTGCCTTGCTTTGTTGAGCTATTGCATCATTGAATTCATGTGTTACTGAGCGAAGAATAAGGTTGCTTGGATATTCAATGAAATATGATTATGGCTATATCAGACCTGGAAATGGGAATGGGCCACCCTCAACTTTTAAGTGACTTTCTGTCGTGTTCCAGTTCTAGTGAACAGGTAACATCTCCATACCATGTTCAATTTTGCGGCTAAACTAGCTTAACTTCGGGATCAACCAAGCACTTCTGTTGTCTCAATGGGGCTATGTCTATACTTAAATTCAACATTTATCTCCTCATGAAGATTCTCGCACAGAGAGATGATAAATGACTAATAGAAGCAACTAAACAAACCCATTCTGAGCACATTCTAGCTGTGGAACGTCCGTCATAAGCGCAAAAGTCATGGTCGAAGGCCGAGAAAAAGGCATCTAATATTGGTCGTAAATTATTTTTGAATGAATTAATACTTTGATATTGCGGATTGCTGGATTGCTCGGCGAAGACTATAATCCACTTAATCTCAAATCCTGATACAATTCACTATTAAGAGCACACTTGAAGAGTTTTTCTGTCAATGTCATTAATCAATTTTTAGTGCTCATTGCGACTACTCAATGCATTTTATGCTCTCTCCACTAAAGAATAATTCAATCTCAGCGCTATAATTTCAAATTTTTGTTTTGCTCGCCGTGTTACGACCTCTCAGGTAATCATATGGTGTCAGGAAAAAGAATTCTCTCACAAATTGGTCGTTTGAATTTAATTGCAGTTATTGTGAAGGCTGTTGGAATTATCGTACATTTCTAAGCACTTTTCAGTGCGTTCAGCGTTCACAACGAAAAATTACGTGTCTAATTGCTAACTGTAACGGAGTATTAATTGTTTTAGGTGTGTTTGAAAAAGTCCTTCGAACAACTGCTCTGATCGAGAGTTAACTTTTTACAGTGATATTCGATAGCATCGAATGGTTGATAGATATTCATTAGTGCATGCGTCGACTAATCAATTCACATGGCCAAGAAGGCGTAAATTATTGCGGCATCATCTTTCATTGTTTCATTAGAGTGAAATATTAGAATTGGATAAATTTTTGCCTCACCGATAAATCTTATCAGTGAATGTTCGCTGTTTCCAGATGCGAGAAGATACAAGCAATTTAATTGTTGAGCATGTTTTGATGGTCTCCTTCTGAAAGCGGCCGATCTGCAATCAAAATACTCCTTTTATCCACCGAAAGCCTATATCCATTATACTGGATGTGAATAAAAACGACTATTTGCGTGCACATCGATATTAGTGGTGTGTATGAATATTAATGTCTTCATACGTGGTCTATAAGCATCATCCATACGTTCGTTCATGCTACCGACGATGTATCTGGGAGGTTACTTGGATGGAAGAAGATACTAATCCGAGATATTCTTACGATTAGCAACGTCGGATTCGATAGATTCTCATCACATTATCCACTATGCAAATATGCGTCATCATCAGTCTTTGAACTCTTTCATTATATAAGGATTAGCTAACAATTGAAGACAGTTCCTTCAACTAATCCCTCCTATCAACGTGCCTGCCTTGCCTTCAACTCAGAGCATTCAGAAGAGCCCTCGAAACGCATTGAACCAGTTTATTCGAAGTCACTTCGTTTATTTCTATCTATTACTCTTTGGATACACTAACGTATCGGTCCTCTTGAAACGCTAGTTTCTTCACTCAGTCTTGTGAGGCATTCAATCAAAAATAAACATTCGTTGTTATGTGTTGACATGTTGGATGTTTTTTTTTTGCGGAAGACAAATCATTTGTGTAAATAAATGCGCCTTCATCGTGCACACAAATCATTTAATTACATTTTCGAGTATTTATTCGTTTATTTCCAACAAATTCTTCGCTCGAAACAACTTTGCTTCGAAAAAATATTCGGTTTGGAATGTTTCTCGTTTTCTTCAGAAACAAAAAACTTGCTTCAAAACTAACCTCTCCCAGTTGTTTCATTCTTCTTTGAGATGCGCATTTGAAGCAGGCGCAATCCTCTGTTGCTCTTCTCCACGCACAAATCGATGTGATTTGCGATTTTGGTCATGCTCTAGCATTCCGTTTTATTTGATCAGTGTCATGTCATGTTACCTGATGCATGAATATTTCGTGAGGTTACATTTTGCATAAATACGGAGAAACTATCACCAAACGCTTGATAGGCACTTTACGTTCTTTCACGCTTGATCTGCATTCATTGCCCAGAATATACGAGCATAAGTATGCGCTTCATTCATCCGTATTGATACCACTATATCACCTGTGTGGATATTCATGCATTTGAGTGAACTATTGAAATGTCTGTAAATCCAGTAAGATGGTAGATATTGAGTTCACACTCAGTATTATCTTCTGCAAACTATACTTCTTCAGAGCATTGTTAATTCCCATTGCGTATTTCAACATGTTGTAGTTGATTGAATTGAGCAGATGTGAGCGAGTCTCATTGAAATTGAATATTCTTTTATTCGTGTATTGCTCAATTCCTCTTATTTTTAGTATTTAATTTCGTGCTTATTATGTTTTTCAATTGTTACACTTTCTTTTCATTGGCGAATTCGAACAATTTATATTGCATTAAGTTAATCGTGCATCAAGTGATAAGTTGAAATCATTTCATAACAATCAGAGTTACTTACATCTGCTCAGTTCGATCGACTGCAACATGTCTAAATGTGCAATGGGAATTAACAATGCTCTAAAGAAATAAAGCAGACATAATTCTCTGGAATATGATGTATAGAGCATTCATAAATTGAATGACTCTTGCATATGCTATGCATGAAGCTATAACCCGATCCAGCTATTGTTACCAAAATGTGAAGGTTTCTAGCTATTCGTAGAATGATTTGGATGCTTAATTCGGCAAATTTTCATTGTAGAGAAAGTTTACAAGCAGAGATTATGATCGAAACATCGTAGATCATTGAAAACTTAGTTATTACTTAGTGAAATAGTGATTGAAAATATTTCACGAATTAGTTTTCAGTGAACTGAACATGATGTTTGCAGCGCATTTCAAGTCCCGCAATATCCCAACGGGCTCAGTAACTTACAATTTCATTAATTGTCTGCGATATGCACTCCACTTCGTGGCCTTTATTCTATTGGTTGCGTGAATGGAAAATATGACTTGATATTGGCCTTATTGTATTATTGCTTATGCAATCCATCATTATTATTGCTGATTGGAATTACATTTTAAGAGAAGCTTTTCGTGATGTTACTGATGACGTTTGGATGATGGTTGTTATAGGTGGATAAGACGATAATATTTTTATTGAACTGTTGGATAATAGGCTTAGGGCAATCGAGCGTTACAATGCAACCGAACCGTTCGTTAACCAGAGAATAGCAATTAAGATTGACAATATCGGAATCGTTATGATGTAATATCGTCGATCGTAGCAACGTTCTGTGTGTCACACCGGTGTGATGATCACCAATTTGGATTAGATTACACACTCGTAGCCCCATTCATCTATTGATGTGTCACTCTCAAACAGCCGTTCGTCCCTTCCTTATCATACTCGTATTAACTGGTGAGCATACGTATTCTCGTTAATTACAGGCCATCATAGCTTGCATATTGTCATTAATCCGCCCAAATCCTATTATCTCTTAAGGCAGCCAGATAGACATCATCTACGTCTGTTCAAATCATATCTTTGCATTTCATCGCTATTTGCTGCTGCGCTCGTCACCTGCCGTCAAAGTTCGAATTTTTCACTGCGTTCAACAGATTTTTTGGAGCGTGCACTTTCTCGAAAACTACTAAACGATGAATTTCCTTAATACATATTTTAGAAATTCTTTCGTTCCTAAGCAAATGGATTCACGTAGTTTAGTAACGATAAGCCACGCTTCATGATGCTTTCTTGGTTCATCTTATGCATGAAAGATTATAACTCAAGAACATTTTTCTCGTCCAAAGAAGGAAGTCGTTCTTCAGCGCACAGAGCGAATGGAACTGTCACTTTTCAAATCTGAAATCGACGATGGAATTTCCGATGATGTAAAATCAAATGATCTTCAAAAAGCATCCACCTTTGCGTTTACTTACACATTCAAAGTGTGAACGAATTTGCAAATTTACTATCATCGTTCTGTGCAAAGAAGTTTATGACCTCTTTGATGCATTTTCGTTCCATCATTCAGATTGCTTCCAATAATCTGAACGAAATAAACAAGTGGGTTTATAAGTCAACAAGTCAGCAAACAAATACGCGTAAATGATGCGTTGCTATTTGGTTGTGGTGATTATGCGTAATGGTTGTAAAGATATCAGCAATCGGGTAAAGATTTATGAGGCAAGGGATCGGATATGATGATGATCATAGTGATATATGATCTTATGTCGTTGAATGAGTGATTGAATAATATCTTACGCTTGCTCTATTGTTAATCATCAGCGGATAATGACCCGTCAACATCGCTCACCAAATAGTTATTGATGCTGTGCTATTCACATAGTATTATATGGCATCGTTTACGTTGATTTATTGGAGCAATGGGTACACGGAAGAAATTCATCTTGTTTGTGTGCAAATCATGTTTTTTGAAGTCATTTACCAGCATCAACTTATTGTACGATCATTATTATTACTTTTACCATTGCTATTATTATTGTTATTGTTGTCATTATTATTCGTTTCACTATTATTATTACGTTGCTGATGTTATTATTGTTCCGCTCATAGATGTAATTGTTTGTGGCTGCTTTAAAACATTTGCGTGCCTGAGCGATTTTGCAGAAAGTACTCTTAGAACACTACAATTTGCAACGCGATAAGGTTATTCAGGTTAATGCGCGGATCACTTGAATCCATCAGATGGTGAATGACAGTCTCTAACCTAAGATATCTATTCCGCGATTGAGCTGGATCTGCTTGTCTTTGCGTTTTGTTGCAACCTCATTGTCAAGAATGTTGAATGTTTGACAGATAATTTAATATTCTCCTGCTAACATCTGACGTTTTACTGTTAGGTTTCCATTGTCTGGCAGATTTTTTGTCAAGTGCAACACGGTGTTTGTGTGCTGATGCACTGAAGCAAATTGTAATCGTTTGTGTGAGTGTAGCACACATTTCACATGAATTGATGATGAATGCGAGTTTTTGCGATGTTTTAAAGTGAACAATTGAGATGAGGTGAAGGTTTCGAGAATCGGATAATATATGAATGCTTTTCGCCATCACTTTCGGAAGATTTGAAAGCATGTTTATGATGCAAAACGAAAGTTTCATCGTGTTGCTATGAATTCACCACAAATTTCGATAGAACGAAGTGAAAATGTTGAGCAAAGAAATAGTTTTGAAACGAGATTATTGAAAAAGTCGGTTTTTCTCTTATCGTTCTCGCATATACGCAACAAGCTAACAATAAGCTATTCATCCCGAAGTCATAATAGTGTGCGTCCCACTTTGATTTATTCCTCATGTTGATTTATTTTGAAATTTCTCTTTCATATATTTCATGTTTGTTTTGAAATAGTTGAAGCATTTCTCGCACTCTTCGGAAACGACCCAACGGGGGCAATTTTTTATCGTAGAAAATTGCGATTACGGGACCATTTTGGGGTTTTCAGGCTAGCGATTTCATAGAATTTATGATAGTCATTTAATGTAGTCACAATCTCAGAGGTCTTCGCAAATTCGCAATTTTCGCATTTCTTGCAGTGCAGTTCAGTTTCTTTTGCCGACCGTGAACGGCCGTTTCTGAGGCGATGACTCCACTGAAATATCCATCGCTTTCTTTTGGTTGTTGGAAATTTGCTGTACAATTCATAGTTCCAGCCTTGTTTAAGGAGACACATTTCGCAGCCAAATCCAGTCTAATTGATGAATTTTTGTCTTTTATGTATTCAGTGAGATCTGCTCGTTTTCATTGTGATCTGCTATAAACCTGAAAACTTCTTCTTCATTCAATTCAGTTCTTCTTGAGATTCTGTGATCGTGACGCGTTTGAGACGATCTCGTTGAAATAAAGCAATTATTTGAGTGTATCTGATGTGATGAGAGTGCTTTCAGGGATGTTCGAAACATCATATTGTAGTGGTGGCACAAGTGCTGGCAGCACATCGTTGCTGCTGAAGAACCTTCTGAAAGAAAGTTGTCGTCTACCGATTCGAATCATTCTTCACCTTATGCAATCCAAATTTCGTTTCAACTCAAAACCGACCCCATCATCGATTGTTGATCAGATTGCTTACAGTAGCACCACTATTAATCAGTTACCAAATGAAGTGATCGTGAAGATTTTCTCGTATTGCACTGACGCTGATCTGCCTTCCTTACGGTTACAATGTAGTCGTTTCAATGAGGTCACTTCCTTTTCCATTAAACTTCACTTCATTTAAAATTTATTCTATAAAGCATTCTTAACATCATTAATATTATTCTTCTCGATATTATTTCAATTCTGATTGCTACCATTATCATGCCTTATGTGCAGACAATGATTAAGTAATGCGCAACATGCATTCACCATGCAACAATGCAAATGCGCACATGCTGTGATCGTTGTCGTGATCATAATTAACAGAAGTAAGTCATAACAAAGGCAGGCTAGCGGTACGGCTTTGATTGACGTTAATCGACGTTGTGCTGTGCTGTCACGGCGGCTCAAAATTACCTCCCAAGCAAGAAGCGGTGCCCACTGCATGTGATGATTAAATATTTACGAGCTTTCAAAGTCATTACTCATGGCCAAAATTCACTGCCGAAATGAATTCATTTGCCGTGCCACACCTGCACACATATATCATCACATAAACGTATTAATGTATGGATACAGAGTTTGGGTTTAATTGCATCGCATCATAATAATTGTGTGTTGCATTTGCTATTTGCACAAGCAATTACGCATCGTAGAGTTAGTTGCTGCTTGTTTGTTGGTGTTGGTTACGCAATATGAAGCGAGATCAGCTGAATTAAGTGAGCCTAACAGATACAAATGATTTGTGGATTTCAATACGTTCTCGGTGATGAGTTGACGGCTTCATTAGGAACAATTCAACAATGAACAAAACAGCAGACTTACTCACGAAGTCAAATATTTTTCAAACGTAAACTGAGAAACTTAGGTCTTTTTCGAACATTTCAGCACAAATTTCCCTTCAGAGTTATTGTAGCATACGATTTGCATTGAGGGTTAGGTCAAGGACCGTCTAGCCGCCAGGAGCTTTACGGGACCTGACTTCACCTCTGCTTTTGTGGATCCCAACTCGTAGGAAACAACTCCTTATATGCTCACAAGTGATAAAATATGATTTCTGATGCGGCATTTGAAGGATGTTCGACTGTTGGCAATTTCACGTTGATTTTATGCGCTATAAAGTAATTTTGATAGGATCTTATGCATAATAAATCATAAACGATACATTCCGAATGCATTATATGAGGCAATTTATTAAGAATGCGTCGTTCGCATGTTTTCTGTGAATGCGATTCCACTTGTCAAAGTGATTTATTGGCAGTGTTTTCATTGTTATGTTTGATGCATTTTTGAGTAATTGCGAATTGAGACGCACCAACAATTCATCATTTATGAATTGAAATTACACGGAAGATTTGACGCTTCCGCTTTCTGATTGCCACCTTCTATATTTTAATCATGACATTCAGCTATTTATTACCATATGGACATTTACATATATAAGTGACCAACAATGAAAGACACATAGGTGAGAGTATGGAAACAACTCAGCGATAACAAATGATAACCATAGAGACTTCGTTGATTGATAAGAACTAGCATTAGTTCGTGCTGACTTTCTTCTGGAGTAACTGATTAATTTTACTCGCACAGATATCTTCACAGAAACATTTATCACTAATCGCTTTCCAATGTGTCTTCAATTATACTTCTATACCAAATCAACACAGCTAAGAATGATGGATTAAATCGAATTTTCAACTATTCTACAAACTCAATTCTGTAAACAATATATCAATATCACAATCAAAGCAAAGATGTTTCAAAAAATAGAATGATATTATTAGTATTATTATTAGGTGATATTTCAGTTGATATTGGCATGCCCAAGTTCATTGATTCGATGTCATCGCCAACGATTGGTCACATGCCTGACAATATCGTATGTTCAAGATGAGGATCGCTTTCTATTGGCCACTTTCAAGAAAAGTCATTCAAGTCGTAAAAATTGTATGACCATCTCAAGGCAAGACATTCTGAATGGGAACGGACAAAATTTAAGGTAACTGTGCATTTTTTGATAAACTATGCTTTTTCCCTGATATTTGAAGCTTCATGGTGATGTGGGATGGTTGTCAAGGAAGAGAGAGGTCGATCACATATCCAGTGCGCATTCGCTGCTGCTTTGATGTTCTCATAAGCAGACCGCTATTTAATACCAATCAGAGTCGCTTGATTTCCAAAATGATTCGTTCAGTAATTGCTTAGAAACGCTTAATGCTAATGAAATAGACCTAGGTTTAATACTTTGAAAAGTTCACTGCACTGAAACAATTCCCAAACCTAATCCGCGCAGTGCACATCAAAACAATCTTCACTACAATTATGGCTCTTGTTTAAGACAGTTTCATTTGTCGCTTTCCTTTTGTACATTAAAGGAATATCAGTTTTGGAGTGCGCACTCAATCGCAGAGACTAAATTCCATAATTGCACATTGTATTTGTATAAGTCCTGCTAAATGATGCGTTCAGAGTCTCTGTCAACAAATGTCGGATTAATTGTTCAGAATGAATGGTAAAATGAACGCCCGATGTTTACTTGAGTGATTAACGTTCAGTTAAGGCACTCGACACGAATGCCACGAGTATATACAATGACCATTTTTGCCGTTTTGTAAACAGACCTTGTACAAATCCAGTACATCACAGAGATAGTTTTCATAATGAAAATGCGATTGACTCTTTTGGGTACATTCGGGGAGAGTTATTTGAAGAATAGTGAGAGACAATAATAACATGGGCAATAATGAATCATAAAGTGAGGACATAATGATTGAAAGGGTATCATTGTTTCTCAGCGCCTAGTTTTTGGAAGCCTCCCGATCGTTCTCGAACCAATCTCAGTAGTGATCGAAGTTTTGTTGTCAGTTGGCAAGGAGGTCTTGACTAGGTGGAGAATTTGAAAGTTTTCAACATAAGCTTCGCCATCTTTCTCACATTTTGCATTCAATACGACACTTATGAGTAGTCTCAGCAACTGTTTTGAAAACAAGTCGAGTTCAAAAGTTGATCTGAACTGATTCCTCAGCATTTCGATTTCAGGTTTTGTTTCCGTCGTTTTCGTATTCTCGGTCTGCAATTCTCCAATGTGCCACTTTGCTCACAATCAGTGAATTTCTTCTGTGATATGCTAAGCAGTTGTCGAGCGTTGGAACCGAAAACGTTGCGAGTATGTGATTGCTATGTGGCCGATTTGACTGGCTCGGATATGTTGAGGTTGATGAAGCTATGCGGTTCGCATCTTATCGTGCTCTCCTTTATGGTATCGTTTCACTGATTCAATGTCCTTGATTCGTTTCTTCAAATCTCTTCTCCGTAATGAACCTGATTGCAAGTTGATGAATCAATCGATTCATCAGCAAAAGGCGATTTCTTTTCGACGACTCAATAATGTAATTTTCAAAGGGGCGATCTAATTTACTAAATGGAAAGCATCAAGTTTCTTTGATCTCTTTGATTGATCATTCTCAAATATTTCCCGATTAATGCTCAGGAGTACAAGTTGTGGTCGTAGCCTCACATTGTAGGATTCAATATCTCCTTATAATTGCGCTCAACATGGCAATTAGAGTTCCATTCTCGCTGAAGAGATATTTTGATAATGCTTCTCCTGGTTATCACTAAACATTATCCGGAAGATTTCAAACTGGTATCTGTTAAAAATTTCAGAATTTAGCCGGTGTGCACAGCACGTTATTGTGTGATGAACTATTTTCGACGGCCACCTATTCGGGACTCTATGTGTTGATGATTCAATCAATTGATTTTCACTTCTCCGTTCCGTTGCGTGATCAATATCTGCAAATCAGCGACGTTACGCTGGCTCGATTGCCGAGTACAATGCGTAAAGTGAAACTGGAGAAGTGCGCGAATATCACCGCTGATGGAGTTTGTCAATTTGTTGAGGTATTCGATGGCGTTGATTCGGTCGTTCATACACCCATTCCCTGATATATTTCCTTTCGTTCAGTTTTGAATGCGATTAAAGCGGTCAGATTCTCCACAGTTACTAACTACTAACGAAGGTTGAAACAGTACAATTAGGTTACCTCTCATCAAAGTCATATGGTCTATCGAGCCTTTTCTGATTGTGAATAAGAAAGATTTGCTCTTTTCATTCTGAATTCAGATCTTTGACTTAGAGTCGCGGCAATGAGATAACTCCCATTTGAACAATTGGTTATATTTCAGCGTTATTTCGGTAATGAACCGTCAACGTCCTCAAATGCGCATCGATCGAGTGAACTCGTTTTCAAACAATGCGATCAACTGACGACGGCTTCGTTTGAACGCGAAGCACAACGGCGGCGGATTCCAATCGAAGGACACGATTCCGATGAGTACATCATGAAGTGGGTGAAAAGAAGGCAATATCATATCAGGAAGGCAAATGAACGAAGGGTCAGTTAGCACATTCCACTTCAATCATAATGCTGTACAATCATATGCACAGGTCCAATGGGCATTTATTTTCAAAAACGGTTCATTGCTTTCGAAATAAATCAGATAATGAGCAGTGGACATGACCAAGCATCGGCATGAATGAATGTTTAATCTTCAATGAATTTGAAAAAAATTTGTTAGGTTGTCCGGGCTATATGGCGACTTCAACAAAAAGCCACTGAAATTTTGATAACTTCTGATAACCTTGTTCTTTTTTTAATGTGAAAACGTTTCAAGACTCCTGAAATGACTATTTTCTCTGAAAGTTTCACCATCCAGGGCTTTGAAATCGACTTTATACTTCACTAGTGTTGATCATTTTTCATAATCGAGTAGAAGAGGCCATTTGAATTCGTCTTACTAAAACTCAATTTCTTTCTCGTCTGATTTCATCTATTCCTAATTGAAATTTCATTATAACCAGAAAATTTTCCGTTTTCTATCCCACGCAGCCTCAAAGAATAAAGCAAATTAGCAGGCAAATGATTGAACACAAACTGAATTTCAGTTGCTCTCAGTTGAGATTGACAGCTATCGTCCGACTCGAAGTGGCATTTCATCGCCGGCTAACGTCGACGATTTGTCTCGGAATTCAGTTCATTCGATCGCAACACTTGGGAGCTTGTATCCAGACAGTCTACCAGTAGTGGTACTTCGTGATCAAACCAACTGCAAGATTGCCGATCTAGACTCGAAATGTGCACTGGATGAACAAACCATTGAAACGGCACCACCGACCACAAAAACAAAACTGAACAAGCAACTGATATTGCTGAATCCAAGCAGTTGTCTTCGTAATGCCAATATCATCAAACCTTTCAATAGCTGCTTATTTTGTGCTAATTATTCCACCTATGAGACGAATTTTCCCCCACATTTCCTCGTCAAATCAAGGGACGGTCTCTTCTTCCAACCAAATTCATGATGTTCTTTCCCAATCCTTGTACCTTCATGGACTATGAGATATCGAATCTAGACAATGTGAAGAGCAGTATAACAGCATCTTGTCTGTTTTAGTCATTACAACATAGAATTGCATTTTCTACATTAAAAATTTCTGTTTTTTACTCAAATTCATCTATAAATTTGTCTAGATTTGATTTCATGACCAATCGAAAATAGTCGTTTAATAAGTTCCACTAAAGGAAAATTCAGTTGTAATTTTTACGGGTTTAATTAAAAATGCTTGTGAATGTATTTTTAATGATTTGTTAAGCTCGAGTGACGTTCACCACTAATATGTTTATTCATATATAATTATTTTGCCGAAACAATTTCTGTACAAAAGAATTCATGTTATTCAATGTGTGTTAAATAGCTATAAATAATATTATTGTACAGTGCGATGTTTCATGTGGAAATATGTGTAATGCATGCGAATTATTGTTGTATATTTATTGTTCTAACGCTAGTGGTTATTCATTATGTGGATCTCTTTTCAATAAAACTTCAACGAACAAAATTTTGCCTCGCAACAATTACCGCTTTCTTTCCGCTTACAGAACTCGCAACAGTTCCATCACATGCACAAATGTCGTGTAAACATGAACTCACTCCATTTTCAGATCATAAAACTGCTGAGAGTTATCTTTCGTTATTTGATTCAATGAATTTGATCAGTTTGAAATGCCAACAGAGCCATCAGAATCAATGACCTTCAAGCTTATTAGAGCAGTCGTCAGTTAATCTCTTTAACTTCAATATGCGCAAGCAAATGGTTGATTACGCATGAAATACGAAAAATGAAAATTTAGATTGTAGTGAACGGCAACGATTCGTCATCGTATTCGTTCTAACGCCACACTAATCCAGCAGTGTTCCATAAGTGGCATTTTGGTGAACACCTCCGATGGTTGCACAATTAATCCCATAATGCCCTTTGGGCATAAAATTCACCTAAGACATTTCTCTTAATTGACGTTTTGCGTTTAGTTATCGTTAAAGAACTCACTGAGTAATGCTAGTGCTGCTGATTACAGTGGTCATAACCTCGATTCCATCAATCCGGAGCGATAATGTGAGTTCTCTTTGCAGTTCTAGAACCGATGATTTTTTTGACACTATTGATCAGTGATCACCGTTAGCTGATCACTGATCAAGAATGATCGGTGATCACCGAATACTGATCACCGATAAATTTGTTTCTTCTCGTTCATAAGCCAATTGTGCCGAATCTTGTCTTCGCTTTATAATTAAAACAAAATCACAAAGCTGCAAATGTTGTCACATAACTGAATGAATGGAGACTCTCCATGCATTTTGTGGATGAACTTATCAGTGTATGATCACTTTTGATCAATCTGTGCACTGGACGGCACAGTCTAGTTTGCTTGAAGTGATCGGATCCTCCTGACACCGTCAGCACCAATATTAAATTTGGAAATATTTGAGAAATTTTGTTTACTTCAACATTCACCCACGAAAAGCAAACTGGATGGCCATAACCAAAATGTTAACGTCTCCTGATCATTTTCATTTAGAAATACCTGAAAACAACATCAGATTGATGTAGTTTTTCACATATTGCAGACAGAATGCCTTCGATATCAAGTATGCTTAATGGCTGTTCGAAGCGACTACGAGCAGTGTATCGGGGGTGTTGGTGCAGCGTTATTGTGTGATCTTGAGAGGAATGTCACCGAGGCCAATCGTCTGATGCGATTTTCTCAGAGCATCGCTGACTGCGAAAACGATAACGACGTTCACATTAACCAATTCAAAGTAGATTCATGATTCATATTGGCTCAAAACGATGAAATTTGCTGTTGTAAAAGAACTGAACAGGGGTGTCACTTTCAGAGGAAAACAGAATAAGAAATTTCATTCGAAAATAAACTACAAAGATTCAGAATCACCGAAAGACCTAATGGTTTTGCCCGAAAGAATTGTCACTTGACCACATAATCCCTTGCTCCAGGAAATCCGACAACTCGAAAACGACGAGCTTTTAAGGTGTACAAGAAAAGCGAGTGATCACTCCGGGCAATCAGTAAGCGAAATCAGGGTGAGTCTGTTGAAGCGAGAATATTTACAGGTTGATCATAAGTTGATCTGACTGCTACTTTTACATTACATTCCATCGGCAATCGCCATAAGTTCTGCCCGGTTGAAAATACGGCACATCCGTATGGTTAAATTCATGTCTCTGCAACAGATTTTATTTTTGAAATAAGAGTTTACTCTTTTTGCAGAAGCTTGCTTGTGCTAGTACACCAATTCCTCAGTCGTTACGGGACAGGGCCAAAGAGGTGTTGAAGGAGCCGAGTGAATGCCGTGATCTCTACATGTTGCAAGTACAACGATGCAACTTCATTCGTAATTGCTGCGATGAATATATGAGGTTCGGATGCAAACCATTCACAGTGTGACTCGGAATAACCCTGAAAAGACAGTAAATTTTGATTACTCTTACGAAGCAGTTCCATGAAGAACACCACCTAGCTTTGAAAGATGTGGAAAACCTACAGAAATCCGTCGTACATTAGCTCTCAAATAACTTTTCCCTATGTGATCGAATAGTTTCGATCGTTTCGGTTGTTTTGGTTCATTGGGATGTTGTCCGATGTATCTGACTGATTCGTGAACAATTACCAAAATATTCTCATTCCTTTAATTTCAACAAGATATAAGTTGCCCTACCTTAGATGTGCGTCAAATGCGACAATAAATTCGGTGATTTATCAAGAATTGTACGCGAAAGGTCGTTCGTTAAGTGCCGAAACACGAAGGTGCTTGGAAGCGCAAAACAAAAAATACGATGGTGGATCAGATGTTCGCCGGCATTTTATTTGTTCAAAAATCCAATTCACTAATATAAGATCCATACCGCATTGTTCTTAAAATCCACACTTCCTCTTACCTTTCGTTACCAAATCGCATGAAGTGAACAAATCGAAGGTGTATTTTGTTTTGGATGTGATTTCTTGCGAAAATGTAGAAATTCCGGAATTGATAAATTCGACATCCATAAACATCCATATTTCTGATTTTGAACCACTGGAAATTCTTTCCTTTGATTTCTGCAGATCAGTGAGCAGCCATATTTTGATGATATGACAAGTGAGTCGAAATCGCAGCTGTCAATTGAGGAACAACGTAGAAAACTGGAAGCGGTTTTGAAATTTTTAAACTCACGAACACAAGCGCAAACATCCGAAAGCATCACTACGGTAACCACAACGCCGACAGCTGCATTAACCACCACATCCGTTACAACTACAGGTTTGCGGTTCACCGTCACTCAGGGCAGTCGTTTTCACAAATCTTTCACGAATCTTTCACAAAACCACAATACATTTATTGCTGCATTGTTAGCCCAGCAATGTCTGATTCTGGGATAAAGCACACGTAATGGGATAATGTAATTATCAAAAGCACATGTAATTATCAGTTCTCTCGTTTGATGAAAACTCTGTGAAGGCAAGAAAATTGAATGAGATCGGTCGGCGTTCCTGAAGACAAAAATGGCTTGCTTTCGGAAAATGAGGATTAGATCAATTTCAGCAGCACCAACAACGAACAAGCATGTGACCTGGATCTATCCCACTTTCCCTACATTACTGCCACCACTGCCCAATTATTTCGCGGTTAGCTTTTCACTTTCATGCTTTTTGCTTGAAAGTTTGAACTCATCATCAATCTAGTATGAAAACGCTCTGGCGAAAGGACTCAGATTGCTTTTATCTGTTATTTTTTCAATCTGATCCAATGAATTTTACCCGCTATCATCTTCCATTAAAATGAACTAATTTCAAGATCTTGTTTCCACCGCTGCAAACACCTTCAACGCCGACAACAACTCCGCAATCCACTACGAAATCCTCAATCACTCCGGAAGTTGAATTCCATGATGACCATACAGCGGACATTTCTCCAGTGTTGAGTAGTGTCCATCCGAATCAGGTCTTTAAGTTTGTTCAAAGTTATCCTCCTAATAAATGTAGTGACTTATTTTATTAACAATTACACAGCTCGCTAGTTCGAATCGAAAGTTTTTATGTGATTAATCAAAAGTGGATGTATCTGTATAAAATGGATTTCAGTGGATCATGTGTATTTTCTGGATATTCACTCATGAAACTAGTGCCGAAACCAGAAATGAAGCGAAAATTTTAACTTGCTTATTAAATCCAATAACATTTATTTGTTTTAGAGCGATTGGGCGTCGTTTTGCAACGAATCATTGAGTTGTGAGCAAGAATTGCTGAAACTTGAAACGGAATGCTTTCTGAAACGATCAGTTAGCTTCGATCAAGAAGGTTGAATAATTGCAAGTCTCGTTTACCACTTAAACCGATTTCATGGCATCACCAATTCCTTAATGTTTCTGATAACCACGTGAACACAAATGATTTTTCAGCATCTTTAAGAATTCCACCTTAAAAAAGCATTTTCACGTTGAAATATCACTTTACAGTCAATAGATTCATAATGCATGTATTTTTCTGTCAATATCATAGCATAAGGAACATAATATTTTTATCAAGTTAAATCGTTTCTTTACAGAAATGTTAGATGCGTTAATCACTATAAAAATAATCGAAAATACATTGGATACGGAATCAACGCAACGTGCGAGAAGAACATGTCAGAATACAATCAGATCTGAAGAACTGAATCAGGTGAGCAGCAAAATGATGAGGACTGAACAACCGGCTTGAATTCATCTGCCATTGATTGGATCATGAACCACTCAATAATTTACGAACATATGAATCAATTGGATTCACAAGATCACTTAATTCAGTAATCACAAGATAACTTAATTCAGAATTCGCTGGAAAGTTTAAAATACTCATTATTGAATAATTGAGAATTTCAGTTGAAAAAATCATTTAATGAACTAGAAACGAAACGTGTGGAGTGCATTCAACGGCGTATTTTGCTGCAGTCAGATTCAATTCCACCCAATGATATCAATGAGACTGGAATCAAGGTCTTGTGAAATTTTTCGGACGAATTAAATTTAGTCATAGCTATTTTATTGGAACTCTATTTTCCTCATGTGCGAATCTTTAGATGGATCAGTGCGAGAGTAATATTCTCACTGAATCGTTAAGTGAAGGCATCGATTCGAATTCAACGTACTCTCAACGACAACAACGGAATTCACAAGATTCATGGGCTGAAATGTTATTCGATATGAGGAGGTGTGATCGAGAGATCAGAACAGTCAAAAGTCGATGTGAGCGCCTAAGACGGTGTTGTCCTCCTGTCCAAACGTGAGGATTCCACACATATGTTAATCATAGAATCAGTTTTTTCTGTTACAAACTAATCGTTCCGTTGTCTCAATTATTAGAAATCAAGAACTCGTACCTCTACGAAAATGCTGGCAGATTCAATTCAGTTATATTTTGAAAAAGTAATCGAAGTTATGAATACCAAATCAACTGAATCAGTTGTAATCGTTTTCCTTGTCCTGAAGTAATCTTATTATCCGGAAGTTTTCGGTAACAGAATTCGGTATCTTCGTCAAATGAACCGTTTTGTTTCAGTTGCGATGAGTTACTGGAGGATTCCGAGCAATCTCGCGATCACAAATTTCGAATGCATCAACTGCTAGTGAATCAACGAGAATGTGAACGAAAAATGTTAGCTGCAATCGACTCGACATCAACTGAATCAAATCCCATCACTTAAACCTCCTCAACTTCCATCGGATAAGGATTTCGTAGCTGATCTTTCCTTATGCATTGACCGATTCACTTGCCTCAATGTGTACATTTACAAGACAATCGCTTGCGTATCCTTGTAAAACAGTATCATATTTCAACTTCATAAAGGCATTCGTTCTATCTCCGGTTGATCTACATTCTAATCACTGCATTATCAACATATGATGCATCCAGTGATCAATTTTTCTTGTTCAAAGAGTGATTATGAGAATATAAAATATGCATGTACTGAGTCATGATTTCCTTCATCCGGCCAATTCTATTCCCCGAGTATTCCGTACTGGCATCGTGCAAACAATTCCATCGGAATTTGTAACCATCAAGTTCCATGAGGCTCTGAATCAATGAACGACTAATTGAAAGAAGTTTTATTCACATCGAAGACATTCATTTTCACATACGTCCTATTTGAATGCTTTTAGTAATTCTTCTCAAATTGATGTACGGTTTTGCTGACATTAAGGTTTCTTCTTCAGTAAGTTCGAATAATTCTCGATTGCTTCTTGTAGTTTCACGTTTCACAAATAATGTCTACACTCGTGTCAGGGCGAAATCAGACTTAGAATTCCCGAAAATGGAGTCCCTCGGAGACTGGACGTAAGACGTAAGTCCCCGGAACCTCGGCGGTCCCGATGTAACCCTACTCAATACTTTGCTGCTGCGACATGGAATGATGATGCAAGAAACGATGCAAGAAATGATATCAGATAAAATAATTATTTTTTATTTATCATCCAATAGATTCAAAACAAACGAACGAACACAAAAGAAGACAAAAACATAAAATTACAATTAAAAATTTCACAAAACATAAAACTGTCCAACGACAGCGATTACTCATAAAACATTCTTTTCTTAACAAAAAAAAGAGCAAACAAACAAATTTCTGTAACAATGATCAGAATAAAAGTGATTACAATATAAAGTGTAAGCGTACAGTAATACTCATAACAAAAGTAATAGTGACAATATCAACATTTACGATAGCAATCGTCATTATATTGGTGACACAATAACAATAACATTCATGAATAAAATTAACAATATCAATTTGTCATAATGTCAAAACGAAGATACTTCTAATGAAACACCACAAATGAATAGGATAACACTTAACGACCACAAAAGCGATAAAAATCCTCTGTTTCTTCCTCATACTGATCGAACACAATTAACATTTAATTTAAGTTACAATACAATATTTACACACTAAAAATACAACTGAACATCTCCAAACGCATACGTTGGCTTGAATACTTTCAACAATTCCATTATAATCACACGTTCACATTCACAAACACCTTCAAAATTCCAACAAAACATCAAAAAGAGCAATACAAACTCTGACGGAGATACAACCGTGCACACTGGACAACAGATCACAAAACATTACGAAAACGAAAAATTACCGATGAATTTCCAATGAGTCAAACCACTCAAAACATGTTCACTTCGATTCAATCACGACCAACCGCTTTCTAATCTCGAAATTAAACGCTTAGAAGATATCCGATAAATGATTAGCAACGAAAGAGTTTAGTCAGTGGATGAAAGCAATTTTTTTTCCTCTGAAACCGAACACTTCAACATCATTGGACATAAGCGATAACTTCTGATTTGTTAGTAAAAAGTGGACAGATAAAAGACGGCGAACCAATGAGATGGATGGATACCTGCCTGCACGAAAGCTTACAAGTTTTTTAACGCTGTGGTGAAGCTGATGTGATCGATTGCAGTTTAAATTAAACATTTCTTCGAGGAAGGAATGAAATTGAATTCAATGGCGAAGATAGACAACATAAATTGTAACACTAAACAAACAAAAAACACGACTGAAGTTGTAAAGAATTGACAATTTCATTACTTAAAGGAACATTAGAAAAGCGGAATACACCACCGAAAATCCAACGAATGGCAAACTAATTGATCAACAGGAACTTCGTCGAACCATGAAATTTTCTGTTCCTTTCAAGTCTGAAGATAGGCATTTATGCAAACAAGCAAATGAGGAAAGAAACAACAACAGCAAAAAAACTACATTCAATATTAGTTCAACGGAGACAAAGATAGTCCATAAAAACACATTAGAACTAAACAATTCTCTGTTTGGCTTCCTACCAGCCACCTTCACCACCTACTATTTACCCCCATTTTCGGCAATTTACAAACAATTTTCTTCCGAGAAACAAAACGCCTGAAATCATTCATGGATCTAAAAATGAGCATGAGATCTGTCAGCAGCAACAGCAACATCAGCAGCAGCAGCAGCAGCAACAACAATCGACAGAGGAGGAGGTATGGGAAGAAGTCATCAGAAGATGATGATGATTGAAGCGAATGAACAAAAATGCAAACAAACAAAAAAAAACGCATAAAAATGAGACGACATATCGTACAATTTCAAGAAAATACCACAAGAAGAAAACATTGACACAAAAATTTCGATAGTATACGACAAACCACAACAACAACGCACGTATTCTAAACGCATATAATACGATAAAATAGATAAAAACTTAATCGAAATGAGAATTCAAGAAAAGAAACCATTTTTGACACAGCAATTAACAGTTGTTGCACATTACGTTTCACAAAGACGGAGCATCTTTTGATCATATCACAACTTCGTTATCATTTCATTACAGCAACAATTCCACCGTTAAGCACATTCTCATAATTGAAATGGAAGAGAGTTCATGAAGCGCAACACATTGTTGTTGTTGTCAAACGAACGTTACACGTCGTAGTATCTATGCGATACGAATCGTATCCAACAAATTAATACTTTGAATAAATCTCTCGCCGGAATTATGCGAGTCAAGTAAATTAACGAACATCAACGTTAGCAGCAACAGCTGAAAGATTTAAAGAAAAAGCAATAAAATGGTACACTACAGCGAGATTAATTGCGTTGAGACTTGTGAAGCAATACTTAATGAAATATAACAAGAACACGATGAAATAAGATGATTATTAGATAGAACACACCTTCAAATCACTTGCCCCAGTAAGCTCCTCCCGTATCTGACTGACTCAAGAAAAGTCACAACCTTTACTATGATCTCAATCGCATGATTTCCTCTAGATTATTCTTCAACATTTTTTTCCATCTCTTATATCTCTCCCCCATTTCGCTGATTTCAGTTTACAAGCAATTCCACTCAAGCGATTAACCGCTTAAGCAGGATATTCTCCTATTAGAAATAAATAATCCCATTCTAATCGTTACACAAAAAAAACTCAAATCTTACATCTCTTATAAAGCATTCAATTGATTGATGTAAACCTAACCTAATTCAATCAACTGAAAAAGAGAACGACTTTAAGAGAATTGCAACTCGAGTGGGAATCGGAGACAGATGAATAAATTGCAGATGAATATAAATTAACAATAAACAAACTTAAGAAGAAGACAGATCAAATAGCAAACACAAAAAAAATTCCAATTTCAAGAAGAAACAATAACAAAAAATGATGAAAACAAAATGACGACAAAAAGTAAAAATCAAATTTCGCGACAATTCTAAACGGTTTCCGAGTCCGTCGGTGTTGCCGAATCATAGACCGTATCATTATCGCGTGTTTCCGACTGCAAACAGCACTGATTCTCCAACGTTCCAGCGCCACAGTCACAGAAAAATCTGAATTATTCGAAACTATCACATACACTGTACTAACTAGAAAACTTTTTTCAAAAAATTTTGATGAATGTTAAAAATGAGTAATTGAGAAAATTCATTATGAGATAATGAATGAACGCATGGCACATGACGGCGATTAATTAATTTATCCATTTTAGTAACAAAAAATGTTCGTTAATCATTCAAAGGATGACGTATTTCGTGAAAAACGTGTCATATCATGTCACATAAATGGATCAACAGAATTCTTGTTTCTTTTATTTGCACTAGTAGACAACAGTGATCAACAAAAAAAAAACAGCTGAACTGATCTGAACCAGTTCAAGAAAATGAAAAAAAAGAACGAATGAAACAAGATTTTTGGCTATGAATTGGAATATGAACGAACCGATCATGCCGTACGAATTCCACACGATGTCCCTTATGACAAACGTTTATACAGTTTATGCAAATCGCATTTCGTTCTGTGGTATTACACGTTACACATCTGAAATGGGCATTCACCACCGTTTAGGGTTTTCCACTCTTTTGCACAAACTGAACACATCTTTCATGAACTTGGTGTGACGAAGAATAGAAGAAGTTGCTATGGTCGAAAATATGACTCGAAAAGAACGGAAAAGAAAGTGACGAACCTATAGAAATCATGCATAGGAAACGAGGTACATGAGCTAATTTTGAAAAGACAATGCCCTTTGCTGACGGCTCGCTCGACGGCGTTATGATTATCGAACACCTTATTGTCACGTAACATCGGTCGTACGTCAGTTGCCAAACACAGACCTTGAAGCATATTCAAAAATTATTTCATGTTTCAGGAATCCAGTCAATAAAACTGAACACTCTCTGCGATCGAATAAGATCAACGCATTTATATGCGACTGTTCATTCAAAACGTTTTCAGGATACAGAACTTCTGCGTTATTCCAATAAAAGCTTGACGGCAGCAACCACAAATGAACACTTCACTGACAAACATGCAGTTTCATTTTCATTTCAACACCACTTTGAACTTACCCCCAAATTCATTTTGGAACAATTGGTTGCCTTCGAGAGTTGCAGTCGCCCCATTGGTTATTTCGACACCTGCAGCCCGACCTTTGAAAATGCGATTCCGACGTAGCGTTGGATTGGATTCGGTTGAGATCAGCACACCGGCTTGTGCGTTCCGATATATCTCGTTCTCTTCGAGAAGGCCGCGACCCTTAAATTATTCCTCTTAGCCCAATCTACTATCCTTGTTAATTCCTTATTTGCTGTCAATTCCTCATTGGTTTATCTCCCGAATAGATATCTATAATCAACGCGATCACGTTTACTTCAGTTACCACGCACAGAAATCGTGCGCTGAGCCAGATCCAATCACATCAACAAACCTTATTAAAAATACACACTCCACCATCACGACCGTCATAAATTTTGTTTCGTCTCAGGATCGGATGACTTTCCGTCTTGATCCAGACGCCAGCCATTGCATTATCGAAAATCTCATTATCCTCCAGCACCCCCTTTCCACCATTGTACACCAAAACACCGCCGTTTTGACCACCCCAGATCTTGTTTCGAGTGATTTTCGGATTCGAACCCGTCCTGAAAGGAAATATTAGAAGAATTATTTTTTTCACAAATTATGATTTCGTTGAACGTGACTTTCCCTTAAATCCTTTTCGAAGCGTGATTGAAATTCAAAAACCATTTACCAATGAAACGAATAATTATCACTTTATTAAATAAGAGAGATCAGCGCTAACCTGATTTGAACACCTGAATAAAGGTGGTTGAAGATGTCATTCTCCTCCAGCAAACCATGACCGTTATCATAGAAATAGACTCCAACCTGTAAATCAACTTGCAATGAAACTTAACGATCATAAACTTGAATTTTTTCTTCCCAAAAAAAACCTTCGAACATCAACAGAGCTGTTCAACTTCACTTTTCTATTCCACCATTCAGCTGCAAAACTCAACACTTCCCATATAAAAAATAAAAGTACAAGAGCTAAAAACTAGCAGATAAATAAGTAGTCAACTGCAAAAAAAAGAAAACGAAACCTGTTTTCCAGAATGTATCCGATTTTTACGCAATATCGGAGATGATCCGGTCGTCACCCAGATACCAGCCAGAGCATTACTATACACTTCATTCTCTTCGATTAGACCTTTTCCTTTTTCATGCTAAAAACATAACGAAATCAAACAATTTCGTTCAAATGAATTCTTCCATCTAACCAATAGACCATTGACGAAATTTACTAATCAACTAAAAATATTACACTCTAAGAACAGAACATTTTTACCAAAAACATTTTCATCTGAACACAAAAACAAAAAACGAACCACATAAATGCCTCCGTGCAATCCACTGTGGATTTTGTTCAATCGTACGATCGGATCCGAACCAGTTCGGATTTGTATGCCGGCCAAATTGTTATGATAGATGTTGTTGTGCTCGATCAGACCACGGCCCTCACCGAATATATAGACACCGCCTTGCTGACCGTTAAAAATCTCATTTTTGCGCACTGTTGGATCCGACTGTGATGTTATCCAAATACCCGCGAATGCGTTCCCATAGATGCGATTCTCCATAAACTGACCACGTCCTGGAATAAATCAGCCGCTTAGACAGTTCCTTCGCAGCATCTAGTTAATTTTTCAGTAAACGGGGCAAGATCTCAGACTTGCATGACCATCTTCTTCGAAAATCCTAAACAAACCTTTCTCGTGCACGTAAATACCACCAGTTTGACCATGATGTATTTCACATCGAACCACCGTCGGATTTGCTTGATTTTTCACTTCGATCCCGGAGATACGATTTCCATGAATATTGCATTTCTCGAAGTAACCCTACAGAGAAAATAATCGATTCAACAGCGTTAGCACATAGCCTCTTTAAGCAAGATTGAAATATCATTTTGTAGCCTATTAAAAATTGCGTTCTTGCGATCGACTGAAACACTTTCCCTTCACTTCAGTTCATGAGCCGAGTGCCTCGTTGCCTTTTCTCTGCATCACATTTCTTTGAAAGCTTTCAATCCAAATGAAATCAGTACAAATGATGATGAAAAATGACAAACGCTGATATTAATTACTGTCAAAATGTCACAAACCATTCCATGCTCAAACGTGAACACACCAACATCTCGTCCGTGATGAATATGACACCGTTTGAAGAACGGATTCGCACGGTTCTTCACCCATACACCAGCCAACGTGTTTCTGGCGATTTCACACTCCTCATAGATACCTAATGCTCCATCCGTAATATAAATACCGACATTGTCGCATTCACATATCGAACATTGTTTCATACGTGGATTTGCGCCTTCTTTCTTCACACACACCGTGGCACCACCTTAAAAACACAATTTCTCTAACGAATCAAATAGGAGTTCATCAAGCGGATTCAGAATTACGCCTAAATCAGTTTGTGACTTCATTTTTCCGAGGATGAAATGAACGCCAGATTACATCCACGCAGATCCAGGAATCCTTGAAACAAGGTTATCATCAACCTTGTTGTTTGTGCAATAAGTTCAACGAACTGTAACTGATTCTACTTACAGATGCATCCTGAACATGTTTACAAATCCTTCGAGCCTTGACGAATTGAGAGAAACGCTCAAATTCTTGATGAATCAACCAACTCACCGGCACTACACGAAGAGAATGTACATTTCTCAATGCTAGGACTAGCATCATCGGTTACCAACAACGCGTAGTACAAATGTTGACTTTGCGCGACAACGCTCGGTTGTTCCGGATTGTAATGAACGGTCACATGGCCCAGATAGGCACCTGCAGACCCCTCAACGAAAGATATCGTCGTTTCACTCTTGTTCTCGATTATCACCGATTGCTGAACGCATGCATCCGAACCTGAAACGAATTCCGCACTGAAATTATCTCTAAACGCAAATAATCATTTTCTGAATTATTTCAACCCCTTCAAATCATTGATTAAAGTTTTAGATATTGCACACTATAAGACAATAAATATTTCTGAAGCTATTTCATAAACGCCGTCTCTTATCCATCATTTGAATTCCCTTCAGCCTCCCCATCCTTTCCTTCAGACCAATGGCACCTTTCGTTTGATTTGAATATCTATGCTCCTTTGCAAGCAGCGTATGAGACTATCTCATTGCTCTCATTTTCCTTATACACAACTGTCGCTCGAATTTATCTCAATCAGGTTGAAAGATGTTTCAATTATGAACTCCATGAGAATATGAATACAATTTGAACTTCAATTCGAATTCAAAGAGTGAATGTTTCAAAATGACGATCAACTGGATCAGACAGATAGAGATCAGCAATTAGATCACTTGCAAATTAGAACAACCAGATATTTCCACTCACTTCCCCTCATCACTAGCATATTCTCTATCAACATCACTGATCATGTTTCATTTACTGGTTAGACTGGCTTCTATTCGGTTGGTTTCTTTTGAATAAAATGCTGCTGCTGCTGCTGCTGCTGGCAGTTGCCGTGTCAGTTTTTTACGCTGATTTTGGTGAAAAATGCAATGCAGTTGAGAATATGAATATGAAAACTGACAGAGTGCTATAAAGTTTCACTGATTTGATGCTTGCTCTACTAACCATAAGATATATATGCAACAAATATAAATGAACAGATAAACGTTATGATTGCAACTGTCACATATCTTGTCAGCTCTCAACAATTTCACACGTAACTACATCGGAACACAATCGTATCTATCAATCACATGCAAACACACTTCAAATTGTAACTTATTTCAGCAAAACTTTTCATTCACATTCATCAGTACACCAAGAACGTTTGCAATTTATTCGAGTTCACCAACTCAAATGTAAAGTGCATTTACCACCATTTCAAATGTAAATTGCATGCATTTACCATCATCTCCAGCTGTGAAAAGCCTATTTTCAGGCGAAATTCAAAACTAATCATCTCCGAATTCAAACCAAACCAATTGCAATTCCCATACTTATGCATTATTTCAAAACGTTCAGATGCAACTTAATCGTGTGATGATCATTTATATAAAATTGATCAATATGTCCATCCCTTGGTTATTCAACGAGAGAGAAGTTGAAAATGACGACGGGATATGATGTGCAATGAGATCGATCACAAGACATTCTCAAATTACGGAACACCTTGGTTGGCATCCATCAGATTGAATGACCCAGTCAGTCTTCAATCGAATGAATATCCCGGAATTGAACTAAATCAAATTTCAGGATGTGACAATCAACCGACGACGATATCAATTCATAAACAATCCAATTTTCATTATGCTCCCACAGATGTTCTCATTGAGGTGTTCTTCACTCGTCTATAACTTGATCCATCAAATCGCAACAAACAAATCCAATTTTTCGGTTCATCCATGAATCGAAGTGAATCATTCCTCAATCATTCATCTTGATATATTCTACGGAATAATGCAACTGTGTTTTATCTACGCAACATTTTAAGGACAGCTGATTTTAGAAATGTACCATCAAGAGTTAGATGTATCACCAAGGCAACTGAATATGCTACAACTGATCTGATTTAGTACAAGAATAAGTAAGTTATCCTGACCTCGCCGTAATCACCATGCAAGAAATATGATCTGATCACCTTTTCAATTTAATACATTCGCTGCTTGACCACATAATTACTACCTTACAATAATGAGACTAACAATAATAACAAAAATTACGACAACTTTAATAACAACTGATTATATGAATCCATTATGCGCAACCACCCCAAATACACCATATAAATACCCACGATTATGCTCATTATGCTCGCTCGAATATTATTAACACAATTCCCTCATGCAATCAATTCATCCAAAACACTTTAATAATATGCCCTCTATCCGATATTGTATTCGATTATAAATTCGCTCCAATAACTTAACTATATGATGAGTGTGCACTTCAACCACACTCATCTATCTATATGCCAGTATAATATAGGTTAGTAGTACCATTGAACAACTTACAAACAAACTTGACTATTCATGCGATACACTCACACACACACAATTCTATTGAAATTGACAATTCAAAAGTTTGATTCGAAAATACCTATTTAAATAGAATGTATTCGATTGCGTGCATCACAAAGACCGCATCGGTCAATCCCTTTTATGTCACACTCATAACTGCATGCTGGCTGTTTCATTTGGATTACACATACTATGTATAAGTCTAATATCTCATAGTTGCAAGCGCATCAATAATTGAATCAACCGATGAATAAATGAATAAATAATCAAAATTAATGGGACATGAATTGAAAGAAGACTGAAAGAAGACTAAAAGAAGATGCAACATGGATTTTGAAGACGAATACATAAGTAAGAAGTCACTTGACCTCAATTATCCAATGCTTATGAAAGGAATTGAACAGAGAGAGCATCAGTGCTGCTCATTGAACCACTTTTAACTAATTAGTTTTGGGAATGATTGCTCGAATAATGAAATTTATGAGAGCAGCTGATGATAACACTACAACACTTACTTGCGCCAATAATTTGCACTGGAGTATCGATGACGATCGGTTCCGGGCAATAGTGACCAGTGTGAAGAAAGATCAACTTCTCACGGTCGGGTCGTGCTTCCAGGAAACGCAGTGCTAGCTCAAGTCGCTCAAAGTGCAAAATCGATCGACCCCTCTGACCCTCGTATAAATTCGCTTTTCGTGGTCGAACATGGATACCGTTACGCTGAAATTTTGAATCGATTGGCGAAAATCGTCCACTAAAACAGGCGAATTTCAAGCACCCAATGTGAAATTGGAAGGCTACAATGATCATAAGATATCGAAAATGTCGGAAAAAAGAAGACTTAACCAACGAGAGACTTCAAAAACATACCAGCTGGAAAAAGCTCTCCTTCCACGGGTTCCTCGACTCTTTCCACTTTGTCAAATCTCGGAATTCAAACTTTCCATGTCCCGGATGGAACAACGGTACTGTATACTCGAATACTCTTTGATAGAGAACTCTCCTTAACATTCATTTTATTACTAACCATCGCCTGATTACCTTTAGTTTCTCTTCTCAACTCAACAACTGAATAATTCCAAATACCAAATATCTAGATTGTATCGAATTCACTGATCATTCTAAGCACTGCTAATTGTAAACAGCAAGAAAAAATAATTTAAACTTGATAATAATAATAACTTGAAAACACACCAAACATTGATGTCATTTGACATCCGATAAAAACGTCTCGAAACACTGCCACATTTTGCAAGATCACCTTCATAGAGGAACGAGAATATCTGCAAAAAACAAAACAAATAAACTTCTCAATTTTTCATTTTCACTTGAATACCAAAAAAAATCCACATTCATAAGACTATTCTTCTCGACTATATCACATTTTTTCGAATGTTCACATTCATCTAAAATATATCCAATTTCATCGATGCACTTTCAAATCCCTTGCGAGTAGTTAGTAAAAACGTTCTGAGAGTTGGTAAAATATATTTTCGTTTAGATTCTTCATCATTCCCTTGCAAATGGAACATCATTCATAGTGCTGTGCAAGTGCTATTTTTCTCGACTGTGCTTTCCACTCTCATCTTATGGCAATGCTATATCGAACGCTTACATTTCAGTTCACATTTCAGCCACACTTCTATTCATAATCAAAATTGAAAATATTTCCTAATGGCATGCGAAATTCAATTAGATTTATATGCGCACATCCACTGTAGACACATCATCAAGGCAGATAGATATATTCTGTTGCCAAAAATGAATGTCATTAAGCATTCCCTATCCATTTTGAGCGCATGAACTTCAACGAATGAGACGACGGACGATGTGTGGGCACGGAAACAAACTGTCACCGCGCACATAAATAACATATCAATTTGGATGTCTCATTCGTAATTCTTTTCAATCCATCCGACGACGATGAATTCGTTCGTTTGAATCTCCGCAATTCAAACCCCAACAAAAAAATAAAATTCAATCCAAAATTTCCACTAAAATTCCATCAAAATATCCCATTTCAATTCAATTTCAATCTCAGCAAATGGTCCCTCTGTTTTCCCTTTCGTCTATCACAGCAAGACAAAAACGCCGAAACGAAACGAAAAGAAATACCGCCATGATGGTTACCGTTATGTACAACCACCGCCGCCAATTCACTCATAAATAACTCATCTTTGTTGTATTGCACTCAACACTACTAAATCATCCAGTTTTTGCGCGTTTTATTGCGAACAATAAATTTGGCTGCAGAAATATTGCTCATAAACCCCTTATGAGATCTCGTGAGATCGTTGCAGTGCTCCGTTTTTTTTCGGCGAAAAAATTCACTTTTTTCCAATTCTAGATGCATCACGGGTACAATTCAAAAACGCCTACATACCACCACGAAGTTCTATTAGCAATTAATCAAACGAACAAATATCACTCGTGATAAATTGCATCTAATCGTGAATCGTCACTCAAAAAAATGGCTTTTGCCATTAAAGATAATGTATGTACAGCATTAGGATCCCATTGCATTTGTTCGTTCTATTCGACAAATTAGCTGAGACGAAATATTCTCTCTCATTAGCAGAAGAAGATAACGTACCTTCATTAAAACTTCATCTGGTAAAAGATCGATCAGGCATGCGCCATCCAGTGGTGCAACCAAGTACCACGAGACTCGAAGGCAACTGAAAACTTTAGGTTGAGTTCATTGAAATCACATTTTGCACACTTCAAGTGTAACTTTGCCCATTTTAATGCCGCTTTTGAAATGGCAATAATCTGAATGAACTACTGCGATGGATTGCAGTTGGACTTAATCTTAGGCTTAGGTTTAGGCTGAGTCTCATATCGGGTAGTCGTTTTCGTTACGGGCTGAATGCTTGAATACCGAAACTCCTTGGCAAAAACCCCCACATCCAAATGAACAATTCTGAATGAAGGTAATCAATTTCATGCTCAAAATTCTGCAAAACCTCGTAAATTGCACTGTTCAAATACAAAATATTGTCAAAAATTCCTAACTCCAACAACCAGCTGTGAAGAAAACAGACATATGATCATCACACTACGTAGGTGAGCTCAAATTGCTTATAAAATGCACAATTCTCTTTGAGACGATTGAAAAGAAAAAAAACAGATCAATAAGAAATCAATTGGAAATTTGCAACGAGCGATTATATCAAATAACAGATGGTAATTTGAATTTCAAAAATAGCACAGGAAAGCATTCAATATGATTATTATTATTATTGTTATTGTTACTATTATTACTGCAAGTAATGTGTGCGTTTTTTCATTGTGATTCCATCCTTAATATTTACAAAAGTTAACTCTCCAATCGGGCTACACATGGCAATCATTATAACCAACTGAGACTTTCATATGCCTTCATACCACCCACCCCCTCCGCAAATTACGTCTCCAAAAACTGTTTCATGAGTGACTCAAAACGCTCGATAGGATGTTAGCGTAACAATTTTTATGCAGCATGTCTCATGCATCCAGTTGGAACGACCTCATTGTGTAAACCTTGACATTGTTTCTCTTCTACGGATGAAAATGTACAGAACCAACCCTCCCATTTCATATTCCCTGCCTTACCCTGAGCACTTCGTGTTGAAGAAGCAAACGGATGAAACATAAAACTGGATTATATGAACGACTTCATGCTCTAACTTGAAATTCACTTTAAAAAATCGTCCCAATACTATAATCATCGCTTAAAAGCGACTCAAAAGCAACAAAAAAAAACCATGAATAACACAATTTGACTCACTGCAAACAGAAAATCAACACTTCAAAAGTTCTTTCTTTGTATAGTTAGAGGCAATTTTCTCCCTCAAACTAATTATTGTCAAAATGAATCCTCTGTCAAACATATACGAGAAAAACAGCGGAAATGAAAATGAGGGTCACCTCAGGGGGTCATCACCTAAATACCGCCAGCAAACTAATGATGGCATCCGACCGAAAGTCAGTCGGAAAAATCCGACAGATTTGGTCGAAATTCTGACATTCGGATCCTGACCGAACAATCCGGAATTTCGATTGATCGGAATTCCGATTGTCTAATCGCTAAATATGGGATTCGATCGGATTCCGTCCGACATGAAATTCCGGTTCGAATGCCATCACTACAGGAAAAACAAGAAAACAATCATTCCAGGGGACACAATTTTATCCATTAATGCTACAACTGCTTTATTCAATCGATAGCTATATCGTTGATGACCAAAAAATATTCTCTCTTAACCAAATTTTGCTTTCTCTAACAACTCGATTCAAAACATTACCGCAATCAAAGCTGTCGACTACAATTAAAGACGGAATCAATTAAGCATAAAATGAAGTGATAACGTGCACTATGAAAGAATTAATTGTTCGCATTCGTTTTGACTGTTCAGATACGAAACCATGGAAACCGAAAATAAATGGACTGAATCGGTTCATATAATGAGTTCATAAGTGGATAGACAGACGGGTTTTTCACAGTTTCAATTTGTTGCTTTGATGGCTTTTCGCTTTTTTTTCGGAGTAGCAGAACGACTAGACGACGACGTATTAGTCAACAAACGAATCGCTGATTGAATAAATTCAAAAAATATGCAAACAAATAACCACAGCAACATAAGTAAAATCTAAATCGTGAACGAAATGAAGATGAAAACATTTTCAAAGAAATTTTTTTCGAGAAAAATGCATAACTAGAACTTAATAAACAAATGAGCAGCGATAATGATAACTCTTCATGTGGCAAGTTCCCAGTACTTGAAAGTGCTTCTTTGTAGACATTTTTTCTTTCTTGTGTTGGTTCTATTCAAACGCCTAGGCTGTTGTTCTTTGCGCTGCCGCCGTGCTCAACAATGAATTCAGCACGATTTTAATGAATTCCGCCAAAAAATGGTGCACTTTTTGAACAATAAAAATAACTTCGTAACGAACGATACGACATCCGATATGTCCTTTAAAAGAGGAGAAATGATTTCTAGAAATTTTTCAAAAAATGCGAAGAAAGTGAAGTTTCAGAAAGTGATTTCATAATAGCAATCACAAACGATTCATGATTCATGAGGCGCGATAAAGAGAACGAAACAACGAAAGGCAAGGCAATTGGCCACTCAACGGTCGCCGTGAAAATTTCAATCGATTCATACGGATTAATTTCTTCAACAATCAAAGATGCACATTATTCAATAATCGAAGATCGTTATTTGCTTATGAGATAAGAAATTCCATTGTTTGACGATACTGTTCACATGTCAATGATAATAATACCCACCACAATCACTCGTTGTGTTAGCAATGAGGATCATTTACAAAGGAAGATAAAGCTGATAAGATAAGAGACTTGTAAACGAACCTATTGCGTGCTTCACCGGGCGAGTCGGCCTTCAACCGCTTAAGCGATGGACCGGTAGATGCCTGAAATTATATCCATTGAGAAGTGCTTTTCCACAATCTTTGATACTAATTTCATACTGTCAACTGAACTTTGCCCATAAATCAGCTATCGAACAGCGATTGATTTCTAACCCTTCAAGGATTTGCCAAAGCCGAAACCAAACTTCATCTTATATTATAATCTCATCAAATCGATTTTCTCACACTTCAATATCAGCGCCTTGTTAAGTGCTTTCCAGAGATACTTTGCAAAGGATTAACCCACGGAAGGATTATGTGCTTATCGGTACAATATGATGTTGTCTCATTAAAATACACTTTATCACACCTCACCGATTAAGCAACGGTTTCATACTAGCAATTACATATGATCCCGATTCGAGGTTATTAATCCCAAAATGTCTGCTGCTGCTACTGTTATCCACCCCTCACATTTAAACTGCTTGTCGCTAGAAACATTTTCGCATTCATTGAGCGATAAAACGATGGCGGTCTAGATGACCTTAGTATATAAATTCATTCGTTTATTCTTCAAATAAATTGATGGGTTACAACAATGTGACCTCGACTAAAAGAATGAAACGAAGAAGGAATCGTTTGTGTGTGTGTGTGTGTGATGATCTTCATGATAATAAAACACACACAACAATCAAAGAGAACCAACACACGTTTTTCTTAACATGTTTTCTACAAGGTCAACTTCTACAATTCCCTGTCTCGGCTCTCCTAGGTGATCATCTACAAAATCGATCAATACGTTTCTGTTCTCGTCATCAACACTTGAAACATTCATTCGTACAGTCTTATGGCCTTCACTGCTTATTCATCAGACCATTTCTGAAGAACAACTTTACAAAAAATGCCCTAAACATACGTTTATATGCACTATGCAGGCATTATCATCGCACTACGGATCACTGATTCCATGATCATTTGCGATAAAAAGTTTATCAGTACAGTGTGTACATTGATGTACATTGATGGCGCTAACCTATAACTACGACGGTAGCAGTGCAGGTGGATGTCTGCTAGTTATAAAACTCACTAAGAGCATAAGTCTAAACCCAATTTCCCCAACAACGAGAATTCAACGCCTCAACATGAATTCAAAACTAGTTCAAGCAGTTGAGTCTAAAATACATCTGCTTCAAAGCTGCACCTACAAGCGGCTTACAGATTCCATGTATATCCCATCATTTCCCCTAAGAAATTTATTACGACGAATATGCTAATGTATCAGCTGCATTTTGTCAAATCAGATAAGGAGTGATCAATATTACATCAGAATCAGAATCTATAATGTGACACACTCACACCATACATATAAAAAGATTTATGGCCTTAATATGACACTACAAATCGAGGCAAATTTTCAAAGAAGTACATAAAAGCTGACAGATGGAAATTACGAATTGTAGTGCTGTTAATTATTGCTGACTGGATTAAACGAGACAGAAAGTACGTCAAGACGAAGAATATCCACATTTTGCTTTGCAGATGTTTTATGATTATGTGCACGATTCGCATGATTTTATTAACTTCTTTCTGAGAGATTTTACTTGACAAAAAACTACTCCATTCCCTAATGCAATAATATGAATGCGAGCAACATTTCAGAAAATGACTCGAATAACTAAATTGGAAAGCATGCATTATGCTTTTCATGGACACAAAAGGCAGTATACGTCCTTGACGATATGCTGCTCATTTGTAGGCAATTCAATAGCTACGATATACGATGAGCTAAACGAAATTGAATTTTCGTAAATGTGAATTTTTCCTCTTGAATTGGAAGTTCCCTGAAGTTTTGCTTCTATTTCTCAAAAATAAAATTTCTTTGTGGTTCTAAAATGAAAACGCATTAAGAGCCGAATGTGAAAAGCTCAATTATTCATGAAGTGCAACTTCGAAAGAGGCAATAAGACGTCGACGGAAGATAGTCAGGCAGCAATAAGAAAAGTTCTTTGTTGACTGACTGAGAAGGAGATCAAACATTCAAGAAAAAGCAATCAAGTTGGTATTCTTGATGATCTTACTTGCTGCTGGCCAACACTCTATGCATTTCACTATTTTCTGATATTATAACTAACGATCGCATTTCTTTCTATCCCCAGTCCAATCATTTTAACATCCATAAAATTGCACTGAACAACTTATGCTACGGCTCATAACAGGTAGTTGCGCTTACAGGCGGAATAGATTTGCCGATATCCTACGGAAGCAATTGAAAGGTTGATGAAGACCGCTTTCGAAAAACACTCGTCGGAAGCTCTCTTGTCAGGCAACAAAAACAAAAACATCATGGCGAAAGGAAGTTATCAAAAAATATGAATGCGCTTGGAACAAGGAAATGAGAACAATATGAAATATGTTCAACGGATAGGGCTCGTTAAAAGCGGAAAGGAAATCAAGCCGAGATGTTATTTGATCCGATTTCATATTGGAACGACGGATGAGACAAAGTAAGCAGTCGAGAGAAATTTTAAAACAGACAGACTTACTCGCGCAATGAATAAATTTAGTTCCGCAATGAATTTTCCTAATCCCACCAAAATTTTCTTCTTCAAAAGGATATTGGATTCAGGGCAATTCAGGGCCTTCAATGACCGAGAGGAAATAATCAATTGTAAAGACAATGAAATGAAATGAACGAAATGGCTTTGAATCAGTGAAATGCTCAAAAGATTCTCCCTCCCGCAGCATACCATACAACAGTATCTCTTGACAGAATAAAAATTGACTTCAACTATTCGGATTGCAATTGTTTTTTCAGATCGTCCAGTGAGTTGAATAACGAATAAAAATATTCTCAACTGGATTATTCATTCATTCATTCGTCTGTTTGTCGCTGAATAAAATACGAACGGATGGCTCACTCACCTCATCAGCCGTAGCTGCCATACTGCTCGTTACACAGCCCTCTTCGTCTTTTTGCTGCAGTGAGCGTCTACGTCGTAAAGCATATCTGCAATACGTTAGTTAAATTGCTGGTGGTCGATACACGTTGTTTTTTGTTTTGTTTTCACAAGCACAAATAATGCAATATTCATTGTTGAGTAAACAATTTTTCAGTCCATCCATCCATCTGTCAAATCGAGCCGAACCGACGGACGAGCCAATGCAAAAGAGAAGACAACAATTCCGATAGTTTTATAGATTTCAGTGCTGCACTTGTTTTGTAAACTAAGGGCGCATCGTGTACACTTGCAAAATAAATAAACTATATATAACTATAATGTAAGCGTACACCATATCATGACTATTAGCATAACTATACTATTAACAGCATTAGCATGATAATATCACAGCTTTTGACACCTAAAGGGTTTCTGAAATATTTTTTTTTGCATTCATGTGACATCAACTTTTCGCATTAACTCAGCTTAACGTTAGGGATTTTCTCATCTACTTTAAGCTCATATCTGTTTTTGCTCTTCTCAACTCCTCTCCTCCAGAACCTTTCCAACTACACACTCCATCGCTCCTCACAATCGAAAGATCCAGTTCAAAGAAACTGGAAAAACCTTCTCAAACCCTGAAGACAGCTGATACATTCAGCTGGAACTTTTGTTTACTTCTACATCTCACATGCACATGAAAAACGGTGATTTATTCATTCGGTTATTTATCTATTTACTTATCGATGTGTGCATTCAACGAGTTTTCCTCCAGAACAATATTTTTCAATCCGTGCTGAGAAGTTTCCAAGTTTATATGTACTTGCATTGAATATGCTCCAGGATGGATATAAACTTGGTAGAATGGATTCACTTGGGTATTTATCTGTGCTTCTTCATCCTAATCATCTTCATAAATCTACATCAACGAAAGGTTTTCAACTGTCTCCTCCAAATCCCCTCCTTTGCTCGTCTATCCTATATAGCCTCACCGATTTTAAAATCGATCATAGGATAACAAATGAACAAAATAATGAACAGTTCAATTGTGAGTCGCTTTAAAGCTCGAATTCAATGAGCAAACTCCAATTAATGATTCTGAAATTTGAACGAAAAAAAGCAAAATAACAACTGACATGTGAAAGAGAATAACAATCAAATGAAAACCTTTTAAAAGAAACATCAACATCTGGAGTTGTCTGAATGACTGGTGGTTGAAAACAGAAAATTGAACTACTGACGGGCGTTAACGTCTGTACGGTCGGTGCCTCTGATGGATCTGGTTGCCCGCTATTACGGCGGCGTAAGACTGAAAATGAAACCGTTCAATTCAAATGAAAAATTCTGATGCTTTAACATACATTTCTGTCATAGATTCGAAGTCAGCCTTTTCAGCAAACTTCAATGTTCGAGTTATGTGTAGCTTGTAGCACATTGCTATGTATAAGTTTTTGCTCCTTCCACGGAACTTTCATATGATTTGATCTCTCATTGTGTAATTATCATAATGTAAAATTTCAGTGATCATTCCATATTATTTTATCCCTATTTCATTTTGAATCCTACACGCCATCACACTTATTAACTAGATTGGATATAAAATTATAAAGCTGGAATTATAATCTATTTCGTCAACAAAACACACTGCCATTTACGCCTCCCTCTTCTCCCCCAAAACAAAAAAAAAAGGTATGCATACACGGCTAACATCAAACTGATGCAATGGATGGCATTATTTTCGGCTAGCAATTAGACTTTATTGCCAGCGGCACAGATATAAAATCTAAATTTATGCATTCAATTAGGCACTTATCCGCGCCATTTGAAACGAAATGAATCAAAGTGTGTCGGTGTGTTTGTGTGGAAATTAATGTTTTGTGTGCTTTTGCAAAGGGTCTTTCTGGTTGCTCTTATTTTATGTTCTGGTTTACGATACACATACATCCACAAACGTGCGGAGCAATTGAAACGTTTCACTTGCGTTCAGTTGATGCAAGCGATCAAAATTCAATTAGCCAGTTATACAAGATGAAGATGATCTTTTAAAAAATTGCTCATGAAGACGATGACACTTTATCACGTTTCGAATGTTTTTTCTTCGGATATCTAGCGAAACACATCAAAAAGCAATCAAAGCTAACGCATGAACAAATGAGAGAATGAATGATGATGCTAAAAAATTTGCTCATCAATGCTGGAAATCAAAGTGCTAAAATCTTCCAGTTTTTTCTTCGATTTTAGAGACATCGCATTCACTTTTTAACTCAATTGAACACCATCAACATGTTGTTTTGCTGCACGCGGAAAGTGCATACGAGTGGGCCGACGATATACAACCCAACAAGCTTATCAGCATACTTGGCGAGTGAAAAAAAACGCCCGTTATCGATTGTCACCGCCACCGTTGATTATCACATGAAATGTCTCATCATCACGATGTCTCAACAGTCTTGGTTCCCATATCGATTCTATTCATATCTACCCGCAACTCAAGATTTTCGCAGCAGTAAAAACACGCAAAATGAAGTGGTGGCGTACGATCGAAACAAATATCCATCATCAGTTAATCCGATAGATATAGCAAAAGTGAAATGCGAAACGTGCGAAACTCTATGAAACTAGAGGATGTCATGCTATACGATCGATGAAGAACGACAGATGAATAACGCTTTCGAAGTCTAGTTTCCTTGCACTTGATGTTGCATTAATTACACTAATTATAGCTCTCTGTTTACTTCCATCTCATTTTTTTCATCACTTTCTTCAATTTTTCAGGTTCTAACTATTCCCGTTTCTCAACGCGTAATTCCAATAATCCGAATTGCAAATTGCTAATAGTTGTCTAATTGGAATCGCTGCTGCCGTCGCGAATCACCGCAAATCGCATTAATCTTAAGGAAACGAAACCACTCCTCTGGATCACTTCCTCACAACAGGGAGTTCCTGTTTTTCTGGGTGCAATTAGCTTAATTAATCGCTGGATGAATGAAGACTTACTGCTCACAGCTCTATTTCTAGGATGAATATCCATAGCGAATATCTCGTGAAAAATGAAAACTTCCTCGAAAAATAACTACGAGCATAAAATCAAATCAGAAGCAATGATCCGTTCACCAATGTTTTCAACTGACATCACTGTGGATTGCGTGACTGAATGATTGCAAGTAATTTTGATACTTCTCTCACAACTGTTTCCATCATCACCATCATTTAATCGTATCGTCATTATTATCAGTATCACTATTATTATCGTTTAAATTATGATGAACACAGCTCTCGTCAACATCACCCAATACAACTACACTGCTTGATGATGCCATCCATCGCCAGTGATGTCACCGAATCAGAAGATTTGCAATAACCACAAATGTGCGTGCTACTAATAACAGTTATTATTTACATTCTGTTCAAATGCATTCACAATGCAGTATTCCATCTTTCTCGATACTGAACACAATTATATCAAATGCAATAATCAGTATGTATCAATCAAATAAGCACACAATTTTCCGAATCTATGAATCTGAGAACTCATCTAAGGACTGAACAAACGATTATATCTGCTTATATTCCACTCCCTATACAATCCCTGCCTCCCTAATCGACGATGATCAAAATGAGTTAACGCAAAACAACTGCTATTTACACAAAATACTACTTCCTCATTCAGTGTTTACGCCACGGCTGCGGTGTTCGTGCTATACATTGATACGATAGACATCTACTTGATGTGGTGGATACGAACTTCTTCATTCTCAACTCAACAAGTTTCTTGAAGCAAATACACTGAACGCAACGAGGCATGAACGAACATAGGCATTACTTGTTTTCTCCTCTTTATGAAGTTAGTTGCACTTTATTGAGCGCATGAACGCTTATTTGTTTACATTCTTATCTGCAAATAAAAGCAACATATATTGCTGCTACTGCTGCTGCCGCAGTGAAATCAACGAAAAATTTGACGACGGTCGGAGAAATCGAATCACTCATAAAACATTCATCGAATGTCGTTCGTGCTGCTCTTCACACTTCAACTTCCGTCTTGCTGTGCTCAATAATATTCGAATGTTGAAAGCAAAAACAAATATGTTCGCTTTCTTGACGCAGCCAGCAGTATGACCAAAAACAGCACGCAATTTGCGCACTCTTCACTCACTGAATTTTTCATTCAGATACTCATGATTGATCAAATAACACTTCTTTAGCAGTGTCTATCACTATCATTTAATTCAATTCCAGAATGAAATCGCAAACACCCATAAAATGCACCCATAGTGGACAGGTAATTCAAGACAGACGTCTTCGAGAGATTAATGACTTCGCTGATTACTGACGTTTGCATTGATATGCATGCTGATAACGGCATTGCATTGCACTGTATTGCAAAAAAAAAGAAACAAATAAATCGTCTCTGCCGTGATAATCAACAACAAAAAATTCGTCGAAGAAATCAAATCATTCATGGAAGGTTCATTCTACTTGTAACATTTTTGCTCAAATATTTTCCACAAAATACTTCCTCATTCAGGTGAACCACCGGTTCCTGAGTGTCTTTGTTTGTTTGCACTCAAACGTTGCTACATTGATACGCATTCATATTACAAATATACCAACATTTTGCAGTGTAAAGGTGAAATATTGCTGTTGCTTTTACTAAATGCACAACGAATGAACTTAGCACTACGCGTTATCAGCGCATACCGTTCACAAATAATCACTCATCCAAGCCATTTCCACGAAGAGTATTTCAAGTGAACGATTGAAATCTTGTCAAGAAATAAAAATAATCACACAGAATGCGATCTGAACTGAGTGCAAGTGTAATCGTTGCTCTAACGCTACTCATTTTTCCTAACGAAAACATGCAAAAAATCTGCTTTTCAACGTTCTATTTAATTCCAACAATAGCACGACGCTTCTTCGCATGATAATTTCAGGCCTCTAGACGAAAAAAACAACTGCTCAAATGCCTTCTTCTAACGAATGTCCCCGTTTAGCGAACGGATGACCTTTGTCTTTGCATTTAAGTGAACGGTAGCATTAGCAAAGGTAACGGTGTGTATTGAGAGGATATGAGAGGATTTAGATAATGATCATTTTGGCTATGCATTCAATAAAACATGAAAAGACAATAAGTATAATAATAGTCATAATGAGTGCTGTATATATGATATGTACGTGAGCACGGCGTGTACCTGTATCCACACTTGACGTGCTCTATGCGCATGGTCTAGATTTAGAGATTGTTAATACAACCTTAATTAATGCCCTCGAAATGACCCATGCGTCTTTATGCAACCCACATGCGATTATCGGGTCAAACCGTTGGGAATCCACACTGCACATACACACATTACATATTCACCTTTCAACTCATATTCTCGAGACGATTACTTTATAACGAATGAGTACTTTGAGAAGGTTATCTGAGCAATGTCATCCCTTGCGTTTCCAACAGCCCACCGCTACTTGTATCATTTTTCCCTAACAGACATCTGAATGAATCTCATTGTCAGCGAAAGTTTTGAAGAGCAATTCTTCGCTAGTTTTTTCGCTTTTTCATCGAATTTTTCAGTTTTCAACATGTGCTTCGAAACGACATTAAATTCTCTGTGACAGATGGAATCATGAAAGCAATAAAATCGTGAAACACAAAATTATTCATTACTTTGCATTAAAGATTTGGATGGATGGAATTGATGATGAAACGAAATTAAAGATGGGGATTCTCACATTCATGAAGTGAACAATCAGAAACGAATCGATATTCAATTCAATCGCATGACCTCAAATTCACATCTGCTGTCACTTTGAATTGTTGCAAACCTTGTTCACAACATTTCTGTGCGCACTGCCCATTGTGTTCTATGCGCGATCACTTGAATTGTCAACACATCATAACACACGATGAATTAGGAAGACGGATATGATCTACTACTATCAAATCGCGCGATTTACATTCAGATTGCATTCGATGGCAACAAATCTCTTGTTATTAACAGATGGCTGATGAGAAAAATAAATGTGTCCGCATGGCACTATTTCAACGAATCAACGAACGTTTAAGAATCCATATAAACACTATGACCTAACGATCGATAAGGGAAATAATTTAAGATGAATGATCGTTGGAGAGCACATAAAAGAGATCAATCGAATCAATTATGGATCGATCATTCGGCTGATTGATCGTGCTGAACAAACAGCGATGATCGCTGCTGAACTGAACAAACAAATCGTGAATTTCATCATCAAATCATCATCACATAAAATCAAGTGTCGTGAAATAATAATCTAAGAGCTTGAACGAACCCATTCCATGCGTGGTGGTTGCTGTTGTACGCCGTCTCGAACGAGTGGTCGCCGTGTTTTGTCTAGGCAACGTTAAACTCGATAATAAATTTGTGGTTGTCGGTGCAGCACTCAGAGCATCGCCATCGCCGTCATCGGCCATTAACGCTCACGTTCACTTCAAAATTTATTATTATTATGATTATGATTATTATCATTTGTTGAAATTTCACTTGAAATTTCCGTTTCCATTCGATAAAATACGATGGATAACATTCGATTATTCAACAATATCACATCAATACACATCCGATAAAAACATTCGTCAAGTCATATTCGTACATTGTTTAACACATTCGCCGTAAGTGCCAACGAACATACATTCTCAAGCTTGTTGACAACTTATTCGTAGATTCTATTAAAACAATTTAAAAATTCAAATACAAGAAAACACTCTGATGACAAGGAAAACGAATACCATCATTGCAGTTCATTTAATTAACTTGAATATAATAAGATATTAACGACAAATCTATGAGACCAAAACTAATCAACTAGCTTATAACTCAATTATGAAGTGATTTAATGAGTGAGCTAAATGAATTTCTTATTTGCTCATTAATTCCATTACTTGTTATATTAATTCCAGAAATACACCTTCAGACTCGTTTTAAGCAAACTGTACGAACGTTTTCATAACCAAACAGAGTCACAATTGCTATGGCGACATGGAATACATGGAACATTCTTAATCCATGTCTTCTATCCCCAGTCCATATTCCTAATCTCATCCAGTACATCATGCAGTCAATCCACTAAAGACATGAACGCACAAACTCTGAAGATGGCATTTACTCTGAGCACATAATATTCTCCCAAATAAGTTCATCTTTTTCAAAACTCTTAAGCAAACATTCGAACGCTGAATGAAACGAGCAAGAGTAAATCTCCAACGGCGAGTAGTGGCTATGAACAGCCGGGCGGCACTCGTTCTAGTTGAAGAGTCTACACAGCTTCGCAACAAATGAATGGAGAAGAGGGCTTTCGTCTTGAATTCGACTCAACGAATCAGCAAACATATGCACACACAAACACACCCACAACCACGAACAATTTCATTCCTCTCCAGCAACACATCCATCCTCAGATGAGTGTACGTCGAATGTGAACGTTGGATGAATGGATGGATGGATGGGTGGTGTTTTACTTCTCAAAGTTCGAATGCACTTTATCAACGTTTATATCAGACATCACATCACATAACCATATCGTTCGTTATCGACGACAGAACATCACATCGTCGTTTATCGATAAACCTAGCGAGCAATCGTTTATCGATAAATTTCATTGTTTGAACTGAGAGTAGCCGCCGGTAGGCCATAGCATATACTGACCGATAACGTCAGTAAATTATTTGCGCATGCATTTCGGTTTATGATATCGCATGCTGAACTGATTACCGATCAGCAAACAGTAAGCATCACTATTGATATGATCACCATCGATCATACGTCAGTCACAATCATAATACAATGCAATGACGTAAAACAAATGTAAACATGACAAAACTCATAACGTGTAATTTCAAATCCATTGTCCGTATTAATGCCGATGACAGAGTTTCAAGAATCATACGAGTTAGTCAGTCTTGTCTTTGCAGAATTTAGAATATTTGATTAAAGACAGCTTATGTTTTTTCTTTTTAAATGAACATGGACTGATGGATTTGTAATGAATTTTTCATTCATTTGATAGAAGCGACTGAACGAAATGAATTTTCTAGATGAGTACTGGCCAATGGAATGGGAATCACAGTAATGTATTTGGATGAGAATTTGCACTTTGAAATGAAGTAATTTCAATTAGGATAGCGCTGCGTATAGCATTGAAGTGATGATGATGATGATTGAATGAACGAATCCATTAGATATCATCAAATAAATGGAACGAACGTATAGATAAATAAAATACTCTTACTATTCAACAAGCAAGGGGTCAAATAAATACGAACTAACAAGACGACTGAATTGTAGCTATAACTTTTATAAATTCTATAATTACTTCAATGACAACTTCTATAATCAACATAAGTGAAATTCAGCACCACAAAAGAAGTTCAAGGGAACGATGCTTGCACTTACACATCAAATAATGTCTAATGAAGTCGTTAGCGAATCTCGAAAACGAATTCACAAACACTCAAACGAAAGTTGAATACTATCGCATCCGATCAACCATCATAATATTCCGACTTAATTGTACGAGTTCTAAATGAACATTCGCATAACCTCATATAATCGGTGTGAGTGAAATACGACTGAAGAGATTTGACACCATTAAAATGCAATTCAATAGATCACAACAATAAGAATGCCTTACTTTAACACCGCAGACAAATCCTACTCACTATCAATAGAATTTCACTTAAATTTTTCATATGAATCGCTGAACCCCGCCGTCAGCAGACCTCGATTCCTTCTGAAGCAATCATGCGTCATTTTCTGAATCAAATGCGCTCTCTGGACATTCGTTCAGCCATCTAAATGAATCCAGCATGATGCTTCATGCTGGATTCATTTAGGTGGTTGAACGAATGTCGATACCCACTCTGATACTCTGATCAGCAACGACAACCAACGAATACAGACACTGCGAAACTGATCAGCCATCATGATCATGATCATATGATGAGATGATGTCACTAACTGTTCGTCTGCGATGTCCTCGTTTCACGCCATTAACATTTCACCGCACCCAATCGACCAACAAAAAAAACGCTCAGAAAGATTATTCATAGTATGGCAATTACACTCGCCACTTTCACCGTCTCAAACGAAACCACCAAATGTCACATTCGTTAAATCCCAATCGACCTGAACAACTACGAAGACGTAACCGCCGCCCCGGGTATGTTTCGCAAATCATACGATCGGCTGACCACAAAAAAATATCATTCGGAGCGATCTTGTTTTGCCGCTTCAACATACCGTCATCACTAATCATCCAGCGATCCAACCACCACCAATATTTACTTGAATAAGCCAAATTGTTTACCACCTCCCGTGGTTACCGCAAATATCAGTCAACGCACAATAACAATAAAGTTACTGTCGTCAACACTGTACAATTCACTGCCATCAGTAAAAATAACATCAACACATGATATCATGCATACTAACATGCATGCAATTTTACATAACTCAAACAGTCAAAACAGCTCTCGAACGGCATCAACTCAAACAAATTCCCTAAACAATACCACTTTAGACAATATACTGATCATGTTCAATCTTGAATCTGATCTTTCTTATTTCGAAAGATGGCAAATTTCTTGCAAAATTTTGCATCTAATACATTATGTTTTCTCTCTTCCCATCTTTTACATCAGTGAATAGATGAATAAAATACTGCTATCAATCAAAAAGCACAGGGTCAAATAAATACGAATCAACGTGACGACAGAGTCGTCAATCTATCACTACTGAACGAAATATCAAAATGAATCAATTTGCTGTCGAGAATTTGCCGTTGGCATTACAAAATTTACTTCCTTGTACTCGGAGAAGCCTTTTCAAAAGCACTTATTTGAACAACTATGGAACATACGCGAATACAAGGAAGTAAATATTCATCGAGAAAATTATTAATGAATACCACATCGATCACCTTTGCTATCTCAACTTTAATTTCCATTATATCAACTTCAACCACATCCCAACCTTCAATTCCTTTCGCGTGGCAACTGTGTTACCAATAATACATAAATCACTTTGAATGAATATCCCATCAATATTAATGAATGCCACAGCGAACAGTTTAAACCATCAAATATGCTCTACAAAAACAAGCATTTGAACAGAAATTAAGACATGAATGAAGGCACTACAATCAGCCAACATCCTTAGAGAATGCACACCAAACATGACTACTCCATACGACCGAGCGACATGTCGCGATGATGTCGCAAAATTGCTCCTAATTAAAACTGTTTCATGAATGCGACAAGAGATCATCGAGCACCGCAGAGGTAGTCAGGCAGTCGTCCTCCGTAGGATTTAAGAGAAAAACCCCGACGAGGTGAGAGATAGATTAAGATAGACTAATAGAGGCCGACTCGATTGTCCGTCCGTCTGTCCAAAAAGTTTCCTCTCATTTCTCAATGCGACCAACCGATCGACCATTTATTCATGCCTGTCCGTCCGTCCGTCCGTCCTCGTCTAATTCTAAATTTAGACGACGTTCCTGCTGCATTCACACTCATTTAAGTGATCATGATGATCGAATCAAACGTATGATGATCGAATCCCTTCTGCGGTCATCCCCCTAACCCCACCAAAATTTTTGGTCATTCATTTCGTTGACGGTACCCAAGCAATCTCTGAGGCTGTCGTCGCATAATGCGATTTTTCGTTTAGTTTGATGAAAAATCCATCGGGAATTCTGAATGCATTTACGGATTTGTGATTTTCCTTATGTAATCCGACAAATCCGACAAAAAAAGCTCTAAATCCATTCAAGGAATTCAAGGAATCCATTTAAAATATCTTAAGTTCACTGAATTAAATTCCACTTTCATTTATTTCACATTGCCGCTGTACTCAGAGTCGTTTATCCAGTATCAAATAAATATTTACATGCACTATATCCACTCTAAACCAACTACGACAAATATTATACATCCAAAAATAACACACACAAATGAATAGCACTTTATATTTTCGCAATCTAGTGGCATTCATTTCACGGCTATGTTCAGTAATGCTATCCTGACAAGTACTAAATTATTTATTATTTTTCCGTGATCATGACCATGACTGTTATGGCTATTGTAAGCTGCCTGTACAAATATCACATCACAATTTCAATGCCACTTATGAACCAGGAACTAACTCTCATTGTTATTAGTTCATCAACAGTATTGTTGGATCTTGAAGCGTTTGTTAATCGCTTTCAACATTTACCGAACACACGATCTCGTAGCTATCTGGCCGAACAATAATAGCAGTGTTGAATACAATGACAATTAAATTATTAATGACAGCATCGATAACATTAAAATAATAATAATAATAATATCAATGAAAGTGTTAGTAATAATCATAACGATAAAATAATAACTGTCATAACAATAATAACATGAATAAGGTTAACACGGTTAAATTCACATGAAAATATCTCATGACACACGCAAACAATTCAAAATGTTGCCAGTTTGTTTTATGAATAAATAAAGAAGTTTGGCACAAAGTAAAAGCAGATAGTTACGAGAAGGAGATAATAAGAGACGACTTGAGAAGTATTAAGAGCTTCATTTGCGTTCGTTCCATTCATTCAATCATCGCTGTCATCATCACAATAGTAATAATACAACGTTCGTGTACGCACGAACTGTCGTCATCTTTATAATAATCTTAAGATAAACGATGAATACCGGATCGAATTGAACTGAATTCAAAATCTGATCAATGAAGAGAATTAACAGAGTGAATGACTGAGGATTTAATGAATGAGTGTATCACGCATCATTTTATCAGTCTTCCAACCTTTCTTACAAACGTCACAATGCGATTTTCACATAAAAATCGCTCGTGGAATATGGATCAATGCAATGGCACAACATGCGAACACCAATAATACTTCAACTACGAGATACCCACGACATTGATCAAATACACAGCTGATACAGCTATTTCATGATCCCACATGCTCATGCATAGATATGATGATCCCACATGCTCATGCATAGATATGATGATCCCACATGCTCAGGCATAGATAAACGTTCATGTAAACAGATACACCGTCGCCACGAGCACACAATATCCACCTTCCATCCATCTAAGCCCTCTTGTCCGGATAATACGACGATAAGGATGAGGACGACGACGACGACGGTGGATGAATGCACGATGGATGGACAAATATTCCTAGCATCTTTGTATCGCTGTGAGATGGATACAAATACATTGGCATGTGCCAATCTATTCGTCCACCTGACTGCCGCACACTTTTCAGGTCACACATACACACGCAAACCCTAATCTCTCGCAGATTAAGAACCGGCACCCCCCTCCCTCCCTTAACATCTGTTCACTCCACAACCTGAATTCATAAATTCAGCGACTATCGTCACAACCACTCCACTGTTGACTCCCATGAAAATGATGAACGTAGGTCGTCGATCAATTCACACCACCTGAATGTGGTTCATTGAAAGATGGATGTTTGCAACTTGAACGCACCGCACCGTGTCCGAGTGGAATACATGCAACAAATCACCGTAATGTTGAAATCTACTACTTCACCACGCAAAAAAAGTGGCAACTGACACATTGCGTGGTGGGTCTTATAATCACAAATCATGCGTTCATGTGTCATGCCACTTTATCACATCAAATCTCTACCAGGGATGTTCGTGATAAGGTCACACGGCACATCTTATGACTCGCCATCACAAGACATGTAACTGACAAGCGGATCGGATCATCGAAGGTGGATTAAAGGAAATTTTAGCAGGCCGAGGATCGATCGTGGAATGGCTGGCTGGCTATCACTCATAAATAAGCCGTCGGCAAACCAGACAGCAGCCAAACCAAGCCGCGTCAACCAGACAGCAGCCATCATCTGTCACTAAAGCCGTAAACATGACGAGGATATGCAAAATCGATCATAAAATGTGTAATGAGCTGCTCTTCCGACAACACACTGAGCACTCTCATTTATATTCTCGGCGAAGCATTTATAATTTTGGTTCGTAGACATTGGCACTCGCTCGAATGCTTAACGCGACAGCAATTTTCTTGATATAATTCACGCAATTCCATATTTCACATCCACATTCATGCAGACACCAACAACCACCTACTCGTTAACCACTTGAATGCATAACTACAGAAAACGCACTGAATAGAGACACGATGAACATGTGAAACAGACATTCGCAAATGATCTAACATCGATTCTGAAGAAGCAGTTTCGAACTATTTTTAGATTATTTAAAATGCATGATGACCACCAAGATGTATGAGGCAAGAATGAGCAGAATCAGTGAGCAGAATCAATCGGATATTCTGAAGAAATCCAATAGGATATTGATATATACACGCAAAAAGTGATTCAGGCAGGCATTACTTCTGATCATTTAATAGCTCGTCGAAATTTTCAATTCTACTGAATCAACAACGAAATGTCGTCGGAGAGAACTTTAACAGATTCAGTGGATAACGTGATCGCGTTGGTCGATCAGTGATCAATCGGAAATGTCTCACAAACAGTGATAATTGAGCAGCGAAAGGTGATTCGATGAATTTGCAAGGGAATGCAACGACTGCAACAAGTTTTCGTCGCCAATAAAACTGTGAACAACCAAAATACACAGACAACTTATGTCTTATGTCTGGTGCTTCCGAGAGAGCAAACGACATCGTCAAGAACACAAAATAATCATTCACTGCTATGTGCAAAATCTGATGATGTGAGCGATGCGGCCGGCAATAACGAGAAAAATTTCCACGAAAATCTCACCGATTAACAATTGACGATGAGAAAACTGCATTTTTACCATTGAACAGATTAAAGTAAAAATGAATTTCCACACAAATTTTCTAATGATTTCAAGCTTTCTGTTCAAACCTCAAGCTTTCCAATCCTCAGCTATTTTACAAAATTCTCCTTCAATTCATTCAAAAAAAACTGACCAGTGGAAACGAGACAAGACTTCACGCTGATACAGCTGCGACTCAACAAGTCATGTTAATTGCTCAATTCATAATCGAATTCTTAAAAGTTCCTGAAGAAACACTAATTTTATCAATCTCATGTCAGTTACCAGCCATCCGTGCGCCATTTACCAGTGCATTTCAATCTGCAGATTCATGGTGTTCACACACCTCTAGTATAATCGAATGATGATCTTAATAGGCGAACGCACGTATGCCAACACACAATTTGTATTACGGCAAGAAGAAATTTGATAATTGCGGCCTTTTATGCGTCTTCAAGAAGAGGAATATGAAGAGAATAAAAAAACGTGAACACAAAAATATTCTAATACCATTAAATTAACGACGATCAAACAAAGTCAGATCAAAGAATTCCGCGTCGCTCAACAAGTAATATAAATGTTACTGGCTAACTTTTATGGCTTACAATTAAAGTCATATGATACTGATCAAACATTTCATGCCTCTATCCTACATTACGGTGGTTTTCAGCAAAAAGTTTGCATTTAATCAATCCACTCATTCAATAGAAGTAAAGATAATCGAGTTACTTTCGAATCAGTTGTGCAGAAGGGAAAAATAAACTATTCAAGTATATTCCTGCACACAACACAACTTGATATAAAAATATGTACCCAAATACATAGTAGCGACAACCTTCAGCTATTTCAAATTGTCGCTATAAGCATGAATAATTATTCTCAGTGGAGTCATAAGGATGGATGAATTCATAAAATTTTGATGAATTGAACGAAAATGAGACAAAATGCCCTAGATTCGCTGTGTACGACGTGCACACAACACAACGTGATATAAATAAATTATATTAGTGACAAGCAAACAAATCAACAAAATTTATTCAAACACAACAAACATCGTTTATAAATAAAACAAATTCACGACGATCACTTTATACGAACGGTAAACTGAATTTGAGTTCACCTAAAAAATGAATTATGCAATAAATACGTTTAGAGTAAACAAATAATAAACCAAGAACTCACGATAAACCACATTCAAAGGAAGAAATGAGCGAATAACCACATAACCATAATAACCAAAGAAATGCAAACACACACTTGAATGCTCTGAGACTGGTTTAGATAACAACAGTGCTGAGATTTTGGTTTGATTATAATCTATTATCAGTTTAATAATAACTACATCAATCACGATTGTTATTATCAGTTTCAACACTACAATACTATAATTACATCGCCACCATTCTAGTTGCTCTTATCAAATGATAGCGCAAAAGAATGATGGCATCTGTAAGAACTAATCAGAAATTCAGCCACACCCTTACAAAAGTCACGCAAAGATAAACAGTAATATGCATGAAGCACTTGAACTGAACTAAAGACATCGCCTTCAAATGGAACAAAAAATGCAATCGACAACTTTTTGAAAAATGAATATATAATCGTTAAAAATAACAATCTACCATTATCTGCCTCCCCAACCCGATCCTCATTCCCCGAACCTTTATTCCAAAACGTTGTGTGAAATAAAAGCATGTAACTGGATGATATGACACGTATCAGCTAAGCAATGCGGTCACTAATGTCAATGCTCCTTTGAGATTTCATGAAACTTATCATAAGATCCCCTTCGCTGAACATCCGACGTATAATACTTCCTTATCTTATCCTTTAGAATATCTTTAACACGAAACATGTAATCCTTCCTCATTCATTTATATTAGAATACAATTAGGGTTCTGGCGATTAATGCAATCATTTGGATGTGTTAAATATCATGAATGATCACAGATCGGAACACGACTCAATGCAAGATCACTCAATCCTTGACACTCATGCAAATATGTATCATTCGAATACAAAACTCTACTGCACGGACTGTACGAAATTACCGCACATAGCAAATTTCAACAAATTTCCAACTTCATTGTTGTGCATTTAATAAAACGTGTTTTGACGCAATCAAATTGTTCATGCTACTACAAAGCATTTAGTTGTCGATAATATAGAGCAATTTGAATGATATGGAGATTTGACATAATATCGTAATAAGCGGATTATATCACGATAGCAACAATCACACAATTAGCGCACACAAACCACTTCGATTCATCTCTCAATAGAAATGTTTCAAAAAGCTTCCTGAATCTTTTATTTGCTATTCTATACGGGAAAGGAACATGCTCGTTTGTTCAATGTGTGTAATGAATCCAACAATAGTGTCAATTGTAAATTCTCTATTGAAATGGCTGCTGACAGGTTCGCACACTAATCAACTGTGACAAAACGAGGCATACGAATTTGGTGAGTGGAACACCAAATGATCATAAAACAAGAATTTTGACATGATACATGTATCAATGTATGGATGAATTCAGGTTGATTTTGACTCCAAACCTTTGACGAAGATCGGTGACAGAATTCGTAAGGTGAAGAAATTTGATGCAAAAGAGATGAATCAAATGTCATGAATGAATCAAATGGAACAACTCATGATGGTGTTTCAAAGAGTTTATTTCAAAAACTGCAATGATATAATCTTCTTTGGGTAGTTTCTAGCAAGTGGAATCTATTCCAGTAATCCTTCACATCTTCGGAGCAATGATCTACGGAGGTAGAAAGAATAACTCGGCATGAAGTTATGATTAGGAAAGATCTCAATTTTGGAACCAGTATGAAACAAGACGGAAAAGATTCATTTTCAAAGAGAATCTCAAGGTATAGCAGCATTTCACATAAATAATCGCATTAAATCAAAATGAAATCTTATCATTCCGCTTTCCTGCATCAACCATTCAAAATTCAATTGCCATGGCGCTGCTCAAAATGATTCGAAGAAACTTTCAACCAAAAAAAATTCAAAATGGGGAAGACCGAAAAATGATCCTAACGAAAAGTGTTCAATGATGCTATTAATCACAGCAATTTTAAAAACAATGCTAATTGCAATAGTAATTATGATAATGGGCACGGCACCACTGCTTTAACAATACGATCACTTAACTCGTTTAAAACACAAAAATTCTTCTGAACAAGATATTCGATGAAAAATTTCAAATTGATTTCCTGATCGTTTCAATTATGTGTAGACTCGAACGAAGAATCGAATCGCCGCACTGAGCAATTGGAACAAACATGGGAAATGCAGACGAAATAACAAAATTACGATCGGCAAACGGAAAAATGAATTCCATCGGTAAAGAACACAATGTTGTGTCTGCTTTGATTTATTTTACATATCCAAGAGCACGTTTCCGAGAAAACAAACAAACAACTATTTCTGTGGAAAACGATCAGTAATATTACATGCGAATTAATGCACAAACAAACGTCATTTGATGGCACAAAAACAGGTATGACGATTACATGAAGCGATTAATTTGCATGTTTAGCGACACAAAATGATACAGCAATTCCTGAATTGGAATAATGCTAGTAGCACAAATCTGGCATTTGAAAGTGACGACGATGTGATTGAATGGTGAATGATCTGCATCGCGGAAATAAATCTAGTCGGCCGCATAAAAGCATTAATTCGATTTGACTATATTTGCAAATTCATTCACGAATGCAATGAATGTACACACTACATTTTCTGCAAATAGAAATCCTTAACAAATGAACACTTTTCAGAGTTTTTACGTCGTAATTCTGAATTAACGAGTTGATATTTCTTGTTTTTGTTTAGTGCACTAATGGAAATTTCACCCATGAAAGGATTTGATAAAAATTGAAACTGCTTGCCGCATTCACTAATTCACTTGCATTCATTTCTAAACGAAAATGACACAACTCAATGTTCCAGAAAATCACTGTTCAATAATGAATGGTACAATATGAATCATGAATGAGCCAAAAAAATAGTTCAATTTCTTTGTATGCCTCAACCAGACAAACGTTGATGCTAAATAAAGAAGAGCGTGAACCCAAACAGGATGACGATTCAATGAGCTCTGTGCAAGTTTCAATGCACATTCTCTCATCTCGATCATAATCATAGGGATTTGCTGAATGAATTCTTTTACACGGATAAATTCATGACGATTTAGTGCATTCAATGAACCAATACAAGATCTTCAAAACAGTAGTTAAATCACTATTGTGGTTAAAAGTATTTCTACGAGATAGGTAATTCTCTTCGAAACTTAATTATATGTTACTGGAGTTAGCTAGCTTGATTCAGGTTACCGCATGGTTTTAATATTAAGAATTCTTGAGAATAGTGATGGTTTTGAAGCAGTTAGCAAGCATGCACCTTACAATTATCACATCGTTGATTCCACATTGCTGTGTACAGTATGAATCAAACATTATGAAGGAAGACAATACTAAATGACAATCGCAAAGCCTCTTCCATCCAGAAATCCAGTAAATAATCACGAAAACAATAAACTTCACAACAAATAACAATAAACTTCGAGGAGACGTCCATCGCAAATCTTCTCAAAACGGTATCCTACACTTGAGACGTTTGTCTGGCTTAAGCCGTCGAGACGATTGAGTTGTTTTGTTATGAAAAGACGGGCAAAACGGAGACGGCAATGTACTCGGGGCGATCAATAGTGGAAGGCGAAATGAGGGCACATCGAGAGACACACACAAAAACATATTGCATCGATCTGTCTCTGTTTGCAGATGTTATACGGTGACCGATTTACGTTATTTGAACAGTGGCGTTCTTAGACAGAATGTGATAGCACATTGGCATTGTATCAACTACGGAAATTGGATTTCGATTTAACGAAATTTTAGCGATTTCATCTGGAAATCTATCGTTTTCCGGACGTTCTTGATAGAAACGGTCACGGTACCGGGGTTCGTCGATTCCGGTGTTTCTTTTTCCGTACCAAATTCTGTGGAAATTAATTGAACGAGCGATCTCGGCTCGAGGTTTCGCATTGTCTCAAATATTATTGTGGCACTGTCGATGGATTTGTTAACGTTTGATTCAAGAAATTTGTCCGATTGCTTATTATCAGTGTATGCGCCTGTATTTCAGGCATTTAGTTCAGATCCTATCAGATCACAGTTTCCAGATATGGAGAAGGTAATCTCAAAAAAGTTAAGAACTTCAAGAAATAAGAAGAAATACTGGCGTAAAGGACCTCAACTTGCAGATGTTGAACAGTTTATGCACGATGAACATGTTGATAAAAGTGAAGGTATGTCTTATGGCATTCAGAATCCCAGAAGAGTCCCGTCCAAAGTATGCGCGACTCACTACGGAGGCCATATGACTGTGCTTTTTTGCTCTTAGATTTCTTCCTATTTGAGCATTTTGATTTGTTTGATTTATCTCCGATCCCAGGTGGTGTCTTACGGGAACGAGCCGACGATGCTTTATTCACACTGGATCGAGAGCCTGACGACACCACACAAAAACTCACACGCAAGCAGCTGGCAGCCCTTAACAAGCGTAAGCTGTTGGAAAGGTTGGCCACTAACTAATTGCCTTGTTTGAACACGAATTATTTCATCTGAAAGAAATTTCCATGAAAGCCTTTTATCACTGACTTCGTCAATATGAGATATAGATATTCAGATGTCGAGTGTTACGAATTCACGTTTTCCAAATATCAATTTTGAGCAAATCATTCATTTTAACCATTGATATATCGACATTATTTGACTTAATTTGTGCAGTTTCTGCGCAAGCAAATTGAGAATCAATTTGATTTATTTTAGTATCAAGGCGGTAAAGGAAGAAGAAACAGAAGATATTAAGCCATCAAAATCTGAACTTAAAAAAACATTTCCGAAGAAGTCAAAAAGATTAGCACGTTTGGCAAAGAAGCAATCGCAAAAAATTTTAACATCTACATCCAAGAAACCTTACGATTTATGGGCAGATGGTAAGTGGATAATCGTTGAAATCAGTTTTACTCGATTCGATTATTTATCCTATCACATAGAGAATGTTTACTTCATCTTATGAAGTGATGCAATTCATCTAAAGGTAATAATTTTCATGATTTCTCCATAGATTATTGTCCCTGAAATTGCCGTGACACCGTTTTTTTCACTCTATATGTATTAAGAATCTCTCGCCATAACTTGAAGTCGTTTGCCTGTTTAATTATGAATTTCATTCGCTGAAAATTTTGCGAATTAGTTTCTCAATATATTGGCCGCTCGACAGCACTTAAGTATTGTAGATGGCGGAGGTGAGGAACCATCGGATGAAATGATTGCGCAAATGAGAGATTATTGTTTGCAAACAACTAAACGTCGAAAACCGAAAGAGCCGTCAACTTTAAAGCATATTACAAGTCTTTTGCCAAAAGTCGAGGTGGCCGGACCTGGAGCTTCTTACAATCCTCCTGTAGCCATGTATGAGGTAGGAGATGTCGCATTGAACTTGAATCCTTCTGACATTTTGCAAAGATTTATGCGGTCATATAGGGGATGTAAACTTCATTTTCGGTTTTTGTTTGTTAAGATTTTAAATGAGTTAATAAGTTTCTACTGTTTTTTTCAGAGTTACATTAATGGAATCGTTGATGAGGAGATAAAAGCAGAGAAGGTTGAGAGCAAGCTTGAGAAAGCGTTGAAACTAGCACCTGGCCAAACTTATGTTTCAAAGGTGAGTGTGGAGTGATAATTATTGTTCGAGGAAGGGATCATATGTGTAATTTTGTTTCATCGTTTATAGTAACGATTCAAATTTTGCGATATTTTCAAATGCTGGAATTTTTTTGTACATCTTTTCCACTCAAAAATGTCATGGTTGAAGTGAGGCTTACTTCTGCTATGATCTATCAGATTCAGTAGTTTTTATTCAGTCAGAAAAAATGGCCGAAGAGAGTGCGGGCTTATTTGATAACGAAAAACAGTCAACAGAAGCAGAAGATGGTGCAGCCAATCGATCTGATGAAGGTATCATTTTGAAATTTTGACTCATCTCGAAAAAATTTCTGTTATCCTTCGTGATTTGATGGAGTTGTTTTATTGGAGGAATAGACGTTGGAATTTGAATATATTGAGCAATTTTAATTTTGATCATTGCCAGAGATGCCGTCAGCAGAAAATGCGAAAAAGTCAACAATGAGACGTAGGACCAGAAAGGAACGACGTGTGGAAGCCTTGGAAAAGCAGAAGAAACTCATCGACGAAGAGTACAAGAGTGTGAAAAGTGCCGAACAGGCTGTATTCGCGTGCGTTTTCGTTGTTTATTTCAGTTGTTTTTCTTGATACCGTGTTTTTTAATGATAATCAATAAGAGAGTTTCGTTCAGTTTGAATGAATAGGATTTGTTAATGTAATTTTCGTTTAAGTGGTTTACCGAGATTACTTTTATGAGTATTCTAACGGTTATGAAGATTCATTCATTCCGTCGTTGTCAGCGAGATTTGAGGCTTCTAGAAATTTGACTTTGTTTCTTGCAGAGTGAAAAAAATCAACAAAGAAATATCAGAGGAATTGACGCAGGTGAATGAAAAAGCAAAACTACGACGGAAACAAAAGGTAACTTTGTGTTTCATTCATGTGTTCAGTTTTCTTCGACTTTTCAAAATTTTATAAGTGAATTTAATAATAAAAGCATTCATGATAAGCAATGTTGCAGTGGACAAAAAAATTACTGGGTACCCAACAACTAGGTCGAGGCAAGTTCAAACCAGAGGAACAGCCATTCTTGATGACGGATGAATTGACTGGCTCACTTCGTGAACTCAAACCTCAGGTGATTTTTATTTCATCCATATATTCAGTTTTCATCATTTTTTATTTGTTTATTTTTCAACTTTTCAATCAACTCATTCGAAGGTTCTCCAAAAACAACTTGTGAATTTGTATATGTTTGGTAGTGATGTAAGATTCAAGTTGTTGAAGATGCGATTTTTTGCAATGAAAAGGATGTTTTAAGGGTAACATCCTAATGGATCGATTAAAAAGTCTTCAAAAACGTAATATGTTACCGGTACCCGGAGAGGAGGGTCGCGTGAAGTCGAAACTGAAGAAGAAATTGAAAATCAAAGAAACTGAACGAAGATCGCATAAGGAAGTTACTCTTGGCAGTCGTGTTATATGAACAACGGTGGCTTAATTCAGTTATATATAAATATATTATAAATATAATGAAGATTAAGATTGCGCCGTGATATGTTATAGTTTTATACAATTTTACAATAATAATAATGTTCTGATAATGTAATGGTTTTGTTGCTCATCGTTATTGTTATATTGTTGTTGTTGGCGTTGTATTGGTAATTTTGTTGTCTTGTTATGAATTTTAAAGATTTGTTATTTCAATGTTGCTTGAATGCAGAAGAAATATTTTAATCAAATAAACCGAATAAATTAATCGATTCCATTTGTCGTTCGTTTCATACAGCATAACACCAAAGCAATCTTAGCAGTTCAGAAAGAGGTGATATTAGATATAAGTGCGTTTTACTCGTGAGAATTTTTGTCTTGGTTTGAAAATTTGTCTCGTAATCTTAACCGTAAGCTGTTGGAAATTTGGTTTCTTCAATGAAATTGGGGCGTCGCATATTCTCTGATTTCAGAATTCAAATTTTTTGCATGAGAATATTCAAATGTTTTAGACTGAAATTGATTGTTATGAAGACTGGACTTCATTGGATTTGTATTTTTTGTTTGATGGTGGTTGCTTGAGCAACAGAACATGTCGAGAAGGGTAGGATGGTTTAGTCGCTCTCTTATACGGGTATTATGAGGTGATAGTTACGATGCCAACTGAAGTAGATTGTTGAAGTTTTGAGCATGTGGTTCGTTTCCGTGCGACACTCGTTGATATCAGTGAATCCTTCTTGAGTTTCTCTACTGAGATCAATTGGGAACTCGTTAACGATCGTATAGTTGGAAAAAGCGTTGGAATGCCCTAAGAAAATGAAATATTTCCAATGTTTACGATGCATTTGTCCGAAAAACTCAGTCATCTCACAGAAGTGGTCCAGAAGTAGTGTTTCAGTAATGCTTAGAGGTGTGAACTCCCTAGGCATGTGATTACATATAGAGAGACGAATGCATTTTGTGAAGTTGCTGCAGAATCGTTCGTGTTGTTCATCGGGGAATTTGATCGATTTGCAGAAGCCATCAACGGAGCAATCGAATCGAGTTAAACGTCGCAACGCACGTAAAATTCGACTTCAAATCTCGAAACAACGCCAGAAGACATCACGTCAACGTCGTGCTTCCGCTGCTCAACGTCGTTCATCCCAAGCACGTCGCCTAACAGTCGATCTACTGGAGCCGTCCGCAAGTGGTCCTTCAACTCAGGTTGAGATTATCTGCAATGGAATATCTCAATTGTAATCGTGTCAAATACCATTAGCCTTTGAATAGCCCATAAAGCATCGCTCAGGCAAAACATATCATTTAAGCAAGGAATGAAACTTTCACTGCAGGGATGGACTGATTGTTGAAAATTACTTCGCAAACACAGAATTCTGTTTGATTATCTTTTCGGACAGAACAAATTTTTGCAGATGAAATCGGATCAGGAGCAGACGAATGAGTCGAATCGGTGCATTTCTTTTCCAGTATTGTCATTGTTATCAGATATAATCCATTTGTATCGGAATAAAACGGACACGATTTCCGTGTTACCCCATTTTCAACCTCTGTTTAATCCTCCAAAATCTGTTTAATCCAAAATTTGACGGTGTTTGTCAGAGATTAATATTCATTGCTTTTCACGACATATAGTTTATCCCACTTGGGTTAATCTTGAATGCAATGATCAGATGATCAAGTATCATCTTGAAAGACATCCATTTTGTCTATGTTGTGACTCAAGTTGGGCATCAGACATTAGTTCTTCAAGTTCAGTTGGAAGAAGGCGATCTTAGACTTATAGATTATTTCAATTCTCTTTTCGTTGATGTGAAAATCTTCCAAAGAATGCATGAATTGAAGGGAAGCAGTGCAATCAGCCCCAGAAAGTAGTGACAACGAGGCAATATCAACCGGTCAAACAACCACTTCTACATCATCATCAGTTTGGTCAGAGTGATTTGAACATCTGATTTTATTTGATAAAAACTAGCAAAACTCATGGATATTCAATTCAAAGTTTGTCAGAACAACGAAATCGCACTCTGAAATGAAAGGATAACTGCTCAAAGCTGTGGAATTCTGGTTTCATTGGCGACGAGTCTGAATGTTTTACATTGCCATGTCATCAGTGTTACTGTTAATATAGCTTATAAGATAGAAATTACGACCTCGAAAGGATGCATTCTGAACAACGGCAATATCCTCATCCCCAACAGCACCTAGAGAAGGCGATTTTGACGAGATTGAAGCCTTTTAATGATCTGGTAGATCAACGTTACCGACCACTTCCCACTGATATAAGAACTTACTAAAACTATAATGCCAGTAACAAACGGTAAACCGATCCGGAATTTTCTCAACCGCGTGAAAAAATGTGTCTTGGAACGTTGTGTTACTCATTACTACAATCGATCGTGATTGCATGAAAAGCTATTGTCTATGACACGCTCACTTCAAACTGATTTTGATGGATTCTCATTCTTTTCAGACGTGTTCTATTCACTCTCATAGCTATTGCATGCGAATATCGTTCTCTTGATGAGTTTTTCTCATTTACTCCGTCTCACTTCATTTTACAGTTCAAATCAATTTCTCAATCTATAGCATGTGCTGTTTACTGGATGCGTTGACGAGTGTTGACAGCCGAAATCAACAATGCAGAAATCGAATAGTATTGCTCAACAACGTTCGAGAGTAAAATGATCAATCATAGAGTGTATTTAATGGAATGAGAATTTGACTTTAATCGTTGAGTGAAGTGAATAAGAATTTACCAAAAGAGAACACTTTTGGTGATAAAAGCTATGAGAGCGATTGAAACAGCAAGGAAAAGAATGAAAACCCTGTTAGACCCGGACGAGCCAATGATACTCAGAAAATAGCTGAACGAAAAGTACTGCCATCAGATAACTGTGATTCTATCCGATGCCATGAAGCATTTTCACTACATTGTCCTTGAAAAGTACCTCTGAAATCGATTATTGAAGGAGATTCAAACATGAACCCGAGATACGAGTCAAAACTGAAAACGACCGCCTGTTGACAGTGCAGGACGAAAATACTGAAATGCTTAGTTGTTAGTCGGTTGCTTCATTTCCTCAACTGATGAATTATCGAATATTTCAAGAAGATATCTTCAACTTCACTCCACTTCTAGTGAATAGTTAACAAACAAAAGTTTAACCACTCACAGAATATAACTTGAATCATCAGCTTATGATATCGCATTTTTATGATGCTTAATTGCTATTTGATTTGAGACGTTATCATCTTAATGCTCATTAAGCACCAAACGATTTCTTCACAGGTGAGCCTCTATCGAGCAGCATGTCAAATGAGTCGATCAGTTCACTTTTACGTTCGCTATCTGGCATGAGTGTGGCCAGTTGTGCACCAACTTCCGAGCAAACACAGACGAATGATGGCAATAGAGTGGAACCACAAATCGAATATGATACAACCGAGGGACATGATCCCGGCACGCAAGCAACAGATCATGCAGTCGTGACAAAGCCGGCGGAGGAAGTAAAATGTGCGACGGAATCAGCTAAAAAACCGTTGATTCAAGAACCAGTACAAGACGAAAGCAATGAGCGACCACCGAAGGATATATTCGACACTGACGTGTGAGAGATTCCACTTTTCGATGTATTCAGAAAATTGTGGCGATGCCTCAATATATGGCTCAGTAGAGGAACTGACATTTTTGAGGATTCTTCTGCCTTAATCGTTTGAAATTTTGCGAATCATCCAATCGTAATTGTCACTGAAAGCTGAAAAATACGGATCATATCATGCATAATTCTCAGCAGCTCCTCCATTGATTTTAATCGAATGGCATGACAAGCAAAGTTCTGAATCGATTGTAAGTTAGTTATGCTGAACAACGAAAGAGCTATTGCTCGATCAGTTCTCCCGAAAAAGTCGGTTATCATCTATCACTGGTACAGTTTATGTGCGGATTACGGCTCGATTTATCATTAGCATGAATTTCCACTTCTTTTGCAGTTGTCTGACAGCTGTGAGTTTGACACCAATGACAGATCAACAGCGAAGCTTAACGATTTCGTCAGCAGATTTATACGGTGATATTGTGAGACGAATGGACCGAATTGCCGAGACTGTTAGCTCGTAAGTGATAATTAGCACTTGTTTACTTCGTTTACGAATAGTCCTTCATGAAATTTCTGCGAAGAACATGCGGAGTCTTCCGTTGGGTTTCACCGATTGAGATTTTAGAAAACCGTTGCAAATCAATCAGATTATGCAGATCGATTCGCTTAATTCAGTTACAGAAATCTGCACTTCTGAACATTTCAATATGATTTCTGTTCGTTCGTAACTTCGACTAGGTATTTCTGGTCGCATGAATGTACCGATCATATTCATTTATTTGAATCGTCACCAATTTTTTACATTTAAGATTCGAGGACAAAATCTCCCAACTTGAAGAGAAAACAAAATATTTCTTGGGAACAATCAGATGATGATGAATACATCAAAATGAAGTGCTTCGTTCATTGCACACAACACACCGCATCAGCAATGAACGACAACAATAAAATCGCTATTTCTCCATCTCAAAATATATTTAACACGCTTTAATCGGCTTTTCTGATTACAATAAACCTTTGACCAGAATGCTTATGCTTTTCATGAAGACAACTTGAAATTCCAATTAATCATGGACGTTTGAAAGTGATCGAAATCTCTGTTATCAGTTGCATAACTTTTTAGAGGAAAACAGGAGGTTTACAATTTCCTACGGCATTCTGCTCGATATGATCATTATTTGATGATGATGAGTCGATTTCACTCGCTAGAAAGATGTATGATCAAAGAAACTCAGTAATAAATGACGATATCTGAAACCGCTTTGCGATTCACGTAATGAACTGCTCTAGTGGCCATATTCCTTTGAACAAGATAGCAGCAGTGTCCAACGAAATTTGCCTTTATTACTTTTACAATGATAAGAATACGAATTCCTTGTAATTCTTTGCATATGAACTCTATCATAGAGCAAATGAACTCATTCAGATCATTTATATTTATGATAAACCTTGCTGCCATTGATAATTCTAGTTGGTTTGTTTCATCGTTGGTTCCAGGGAAAATTCAGACTGATATTCGAAAAACCAGACGAAAAATTTGATAATACGGATTGAGAAATGATATTAATTTGCGATGATCGCATCATTTTTGTGGACATTTTGAGTGGTGGCATTCAAGTGCACTGAGACCGTTTTCACCTATGCGACATGACGTACGCACACAATTAGAGGTCGACCCGACTCCATTTTTTCTTCTATCGTTCAAGGTGAACAGATAAACGACGACGAAAAAGTTGATTAGACAGATAAAATTTTCGGAAAGGGCAAAATAAAAATTACTGACATGCACCTTTAATGTTTGAGTGCATTCCTGGAAATCACTTCGAAAGAACAACCAACCCCTCTAAACGGAACCAAATTGCAATGTGACATTGTAAAATGCTCAGTCACTTTTGTGCGTGAGTGTTCGTTCGTTTAACCTTTCGTGATTGATGAGTGAAAGTTACATTGGCGATCATTTCAATCATCCTTTCTTACACAGCACTGTTTATCACTGTCATTATACCGGATATAACAACAAAATGCATGGAATTCCGTGTAATGTTGTTGTTTTCTGACGTGTTTTTGGTATCTTATTTTGGGAGTCGTGCGATGCCATTGAACAGTCCTTCAACTCATAAAACAAATTAGATGACAGCTTTTGATAGACTGGTTGATCGTCATATGAAAATAACGAATACAACACTAAGGTATGCAACAATCACCTGCATCTTCTGAGTTTCACTAGTAACTGCATGTTATAAGATCAACAGTCTCGTTTGATAAACAAACAGTAATGAGAGTAGATACTGTGAGCGATGAAGTATGTCATGATATGATGTACTATATATATACTTCACCTATGACTAGTTGCAATGATGAATCGAAATCTATTGGATTATATACGTATATCCATATTGAGGAAAGCATCTAAACTTATGATATCGGTTTAAATTCACCAAAGTCACCTGATTAGTTGATTGTTATCATAGAATATATTAATCGTTTACAAGCATTCTTAATTCCTCAAATAGCACTGTTTTGAATGCATGTACTCAATATGTATACATACTGTTTATTACTGTATTGCTGTTTTGATCGGTAAACGGATTGAACGGCAGTTTGCAGAATGAATGTCCAAATTAGCGTTCACTTTCTTGACGTTCAAGTGAAAGTGTTCAATCGTCGTCATCGTCATCATCTTACATTATTGTACAAATCTATGAATGAAAGGAGATCATGCATCATGCATTTACCATCAGATTTGTGATTGGATCTATATGTTTGTGTGTGTCTGTAAGACTATTTATAGTATTATAATAGATGATGAGATAGATGAATGAATGGATAAACGCGTAGCGAAATGTTCGGATGTGTGCCCTAGTGACCTGAATTTAAGGGCGATAAAGAGGTGATGCAGTATAGGATATGGGATCGGATTGAAATGAAATGTTTGCTGGATGAGAAGATATTAGAGATATGAGCATGGAGACAATGACAAACAACAATTAATGTGAACGAAACGATTGAGTGGACGTATGGATTGCATGGATGACTGGCGAACTGAGTGACTCAGATGAATACATGTATATCGAAACCGAACGTATGTAAGAGTTATACCACGACCACCACCACGTATTGTATGCAGCAATTAAACCATACAAACACCTTAAAATCAACTGTCACTCTCAGTACTAATCAACCAAAATCCTTTCATTCATTCGAACAATATTGAAAACAACAATTCACTTTAATGTGTTCATTCGAATGAACGCAGTCGTCGTCGCATAAATATGATTATCATAGAATTATCACGATGCAATTACATCACATACATCAATCACATAATATACAACAACTTCAAAATTTGTTCAATTCACTCTCATTTCAATGACGACTTTCCATTCGATTTTCACTGACGATCATCGACAACAATATCCGTGATTATCCATAATCCACCATACGCAATATCCGTCCACTTAACAAACTATGTTACGTTGTCCTACTTTTCTCACCGAATATTCAGCACAAACTCTAAATGAGTAAACTGTCAAAAACATGCATGCATGAGCACTTCTCATATGAATGAACGCCAATTCCATGACTAAAACCACAATAGATAGGTAGGTAAGTATGTTTGTGTGGTGCCTTCAATCGCTCCATTTCATTTCATGATGCTGACCATGAGCTTTCGGAAATGATTATAAAAAATCGAACTGAAGGTTTTTTCGAGCAAAAAACTCTATGCTGTTGCTCTACAGAGACTATTGCTTTCTATGGCATTCTCTATTAGGCAGATTTATGAAGTTTTGATAAACTGATAGCAGCCGATGTAAATTTTTTCTACGAACAAAATACATACAGGAGAATATTGTTTCTGCTGATCAATTTATTTGAATGAACAACTCAAATTTTATCATTCTCTCAACAAAACTTAGTGAGATTAGTGAATAATGAGTTTGTTTGTATGGAAGAAATTTTGTTCATTGCAATTCGTGTACATTAGTGTTAATACGGCATAGAATATTGATCAGAATGAAGTAATCCCATAATTAGATCAACATTAAGTTGAAGACAATGTACAAAGAAACGAATTACACTTTCCATGTACCTATTATTTTAATTGTATTCATATGGGTGATGTTTGATGATTTTAATGATATGAGAAAGACTTAATACAATGTCAATAATACAATGTGGATCGGAAGAGTTTTGCATTCAATTGTGACATAGGAGCCGAACGAACGAGATACAAAATGAACAGCAGCAGCAACAACACTGCTGACAAGAAACAAGTGTGATTTGACTGTGAGTGATGGAAAGTGAGTGGTGGATTGAAAAGGGATATTTGAAATGAAATAAGAAAAGATACAATAGATCCATGCCGTAATCCATCTGCCCGTGGACAAAGAATGTGTACGTACGTATGTATGTGTATCTCTGTGCAGATCTCTGTCTCTAAGACTGATAATAGTAAATTTAGGTGAAATTGAAAGTGGTGGCCGTCAAAGGGTCGAAAGGGTGATATGTGTGACAGGCAAGAGACGAATGTGCATGCAAGACGGGATGGACGGTGGAATAAAAGTGAAAATTTAGGGAAATAGGTTATCGAGCAAGCGCAATTGAACGTATGGGACTTGTTGGGTGGATGGATGCATGATTGAACGAGCTGCTGATTCAACGACGATCCGATCGCATCCGATTGATCTGATCTGTGCGCAAATAGTGACCGAGAGAATAAGAGTGTGTTGTGTTGCGTGGTTAGTTGCAGGCAGCTTTTCCTTTCGATTTCATTCCTGTCATCGTCATCAGCCGCAACAAAATTATCGCTCGCGTCCACACCACCATACCATTTCGTTCGTTCCTTCTCACTGACCATTCGTTGCCAACTGACCAACAGTCAGCCTTCGTCGTCGCCGAACCCGAACCAGCCGACTGCAATAATTCCAGACACCATCGCGCGAAGTCAATTGTTGTGTTCACCAGTTTAATCATACCATATCCTATTGAACACATTCATTTCATTCCATATCCTGAATTGTATAATCCATATTGATATCACTCACTCACCACTGCTTACCACTCATTGCGCTATTTCGCAACAACAACAAGCACTCCAGCAAGTTCATCAACAACATTCCGTCCATCATCATGACATCACTTTCACAGCCATTACCACAATTTGCAGCTAAGGTATGATGAGTCACATCTTCTAGGATTAAACTTAACTTGATCACTATTCATGTGATTTTTTACAATCTCTCCTGTTTTATCGGAGACTCTCAGTGTTGCGGCATAGTTTTTGTAACATTCGTCCTGCAGATACTCCACATGTTGCGCTGTTATCTTATTGCTACAATGATAAGTACGCATGACTGTGTCATGTCAAAATTCGTTTCGAAAATAAAAAAGTGTTGGCCAGCATTTAGATTATGCTTTGATAATCAAAAACAGAGCCACAAGTAATGCTGGTAAGCGATCGAGTGTGAAATCAAATTGTATGATCCTGATTCAAAGGGTATGGAAACTGGCTGGTACATTAGCATTATCTATGATATATCTATCTTGCTCATGATTAAATCATGTGGCTTGCGAGCAACTTTCAACTCAGTTGGATACTATTCAAGCGATTGACACGTATGGTCTGATAAAAATATCCATGAATTGCTTGAAAAGTGGATTTTATAGCAAGGAAAGAATAATAGAAGAGGAGGTATTTCTGATAGTTTAATGCTTGCTGGCGATTCTAATTTCATTCAGTTCACATCACTGTGAAGCATGGCTAACCATCTTGACTCGAGCGATATACTCAAAATTTCATGTAGAAGAATTCCTGAAAAAAGTTTCAAAAGTGGCGAAATCTGTGAAGACAGTATAATGGTAACTGTGGCATGAATCACAACAAAACTAGTAGGTGCATGGGATCCCGACTTCTCGTCACGATTGCAATCCCGGGATTTATGTTCTAAAGAATCGCTGGTTTTTTGGGATTTGACTTTGTATGATAAAGTTTTGGCAATTTTCACTCCCAGTTAAATCATATTCAGTAATATTTGTTGTTTATTACCCAAGAAACAATAGCTGATCGAAAATCATATATAGGTATCACCTCGGATTTCGTTTTTCAGAAAACAACGAACAAAAATTTCGTATTGTCAGCTATCCGATCTGTTTAGTGTCGTTTGTTTTGATCCATATGTCATATGTCAGCGTAAGCTCTCATTATCATCGATCATCACCGTTGCTCTGTTTTCTGCTCGTGATCGTTCTGCAGATTTATTTTGGAACTAATCCGGATCCCTGGATTAAAGAATAGTCAGGATTTTGCAACCATGAGTCACGATGACAGTTGTTTTCTCCGCGGAACCCGCAGTTGTAAACAAGTAAACTGTGACAACGAAAAAACTAGTCCTCAGTAAAGATTCTGTTCGGTTGACCTCACATTTATATAGTAGAGTTGTCTGCATCCTTGAAGGTATCTACTCACATTGTTGCACAAGAATTATCTAGTCAACAACCTCGAGGCAAAAGGCATTCTTGAGCATTCGCCTTAATCCACGAGGATTCAAGCCCTCGAAATTCATTTGTATGTCATCGTGTGCAAAGAAAACGAAACAATGATTCAAATCTGCTCAAACAATCAACACCAAAAATCACTGAAATTTCACTCATTCCTATTAACACATTTCTGCGTTAGAGCACTGATGTTTCGTTTCGATCAACAGATTTCCTTCCTCAATTCCTGCAATCTTTTGCTTTCATTGTAAGAATTACAAAAATTTCTCAATTGAAAATCCAATTCTGTTCGATCGTCCGTATCTAGCGAAACTGTTGTGTCATGCATACGGATGTGTTCGTTTTTCTTCTCGAATTATCCGATCCATTTAGTTTGGTTTGTTTTGGTCCATATGTCAGCAAAAATTTCCGATGTTTTCCTTTCTGGATTAGATTTGATTGCTTTCACATTCTTCACTGTACATTTTTAATCATCCAAAAACTCATCTAACAATCGGTCACGATGACCTTTCCTTTTTTTGAAATGTTTGGTCACCATTTGTTCAGTTCCCACTCTAATATGTACGGACCTTACTAAGGTGTACATCAAAATCGTGCAGTAGGAAAAAATAACGATTCGAACAGGATTCATGATCAACTGTTCATTGTCCATGATTATGTCCATTTTCATGAGCAAATTACATTTTTAGTACAATTGCAGTCCCTTTTCCGCTGTTTCATAGGCATATGATTGTTGCATATTGTTGTGAGTGGAATCGAAAGGAATAGTCCAATTAAGTAAAGGAAACATTCATTGAGATCGTGCAGAGCAATACGCATGTGTTGAGCATGCATTGTTGGCGTTACGAAAGGCGATACGGATATTATGCAGGTGAAAAGAACTTAGATACGGAAGAATGAAATAATCAAATCTATTGTGTTTTGTGGAAGAGAAATGTTGCATAAAGGTATTATCGCATTAACCTGATGGACTTAATTGATCATTCTGATGGATTGTAATCATCAATCATTACAAATTTCTTTTGATAACGAAGAGCGCTACGACAAGAAATCGGCCACGTATTGTCTCATTGAACAAAAGAACCGTTGTGTTTAAAAAGTTTCAAGAACGCTTCAAAATGCGAAGTAGTAATCACCGTAAATTGGTGATTGAAAAATAAAGCGATGGGAAATTCTTAATACAGTGCCGATGAACAGAACCTTCAACTTCACAATGATTTCTTTACTTTCGAAGATTCATGGTTCTTTTGATTCAAGATTTTCTTAATCTTTGCAGAAATTTTCTTTAAAATTCCGCATTTCGAAAGTTCATAGTGGAACAAGTTGTCTCATGATGCTACACGTTCATAGGAAAATAGTTTCCAAAAAATCATCGTCCATTATTAGGCATCAATGATAGAAATAGTCAGCTTTGGTGGGCCTAACTTGTAGAGTTGTTTATGCGAAAATTTTTCATAAGTTTGAAACATGCTCAAAATCTAATCCAAACTATGAATCAAACCTTCGACCAGATGTTTCTATACAGATACCGCACAAAGCGAAAAATATTCCAACCGAATCTTGGTAAATGTCAGCCTCTCGACTTTGATGACCATAAAAAATAATGACATCTCTGGACAGGTATCTTCAGAAACGAGAACGTAACGTTCAAACTGAACATGATCTAAGTTGGAGAGTTCGTATCAAAAAAAACTTTCCTCATATCATTTTGCCTCCTTTCATAATTTCATTCAAAATCTGCTACTTCGCTATCCACTATATGTGACCCTGAATTCAGAGTACAGGCAGAAAGGAACTCTCGAAAGTTGTTGGACACTGGGACCTTCAGACCGCTAATATAAAAAAACTGTGTGATCTTGCTGGCTCATTCAATGGAAACTGAATGAGCCAGAAAAATCGCGCAAATTCCCAGATTCCACACTATAACTTAATTATTCGTCCAACTGTAATAAAGATATTTGGTTGATCGCATCTTCAGAGGAACATGCAAGAACTTAAAAACATTCTATGTCTCATATGATAACAACGTATCTAGTTTAGCTGACAAAAAAAGATGTGCAAATCAGATTGTGTCTCGAAGTATAATGTTGAAATATGTCTCACATACACTAAATTTATCAAATACCCTTGATCATACGATCAAATCCTAATGCTAAGTTTTTCATTTTGCAGAGTTTTCTACCATACGAGCTTCCAGTCACGTACAGCAACATGCCGCATCTGTCGCATACGTCGTTGATGAGTCCTCTCGTGAATCCGTTCGTATCGTCGAATATTCTGAATATGTTGCAAGATGAGATGAAATTCGAAAAGCAATGTGCCACCTTACGCCCATTCCAGATCTACGATCCATCAGATCCAATAACAGCTCTTTCGGTGCCAACCAATGATTTCTCACGTAGCTGTGATCAATTATCCTCCTCATCATCATCCACTCAGGTTCTTTTTACGTATCCAAATTCGTGGATCCGGTTTCGATGACCCTAACCGGTTTGAGTGCATGACGGTAAAAATTTTTATTCTGGGCAGCTAAATTTCATGTCTGACACTACTCATATATCTCAACTAAATACGAATATTTGTCACTCATCAGTTCAGATAATGCGTGACCAGTATTGAATTGTTGGGCTGGCAAAATTTACGAAGCATAAATTTGAGGTGACATCATCGACGTCCGATAACGACACATCGCCTGTAACACCCATACAAACGCCACATCGTAATGTGATTGTACGCAATGAGAATGTTCGTAAAAAAAAGGAACTGGTCAAGGATGAAGCTTACTGGGAGAGGAGGCGTAAAAATAATGATGCGGCAAAGCGAAGTCGCGATTCGAGACGTCAAAAGGTCTCGATCATCGCGAAAACCTATTCGATCTCTTAAATTTCTTGATTAATTCGTTTATTCATTTCACAAAGTCCACACAAACAGCAGACACATCTAATCAGAAATATTTCTGAGCAAAATATAGGGAACCATTTAGGAACGGAATAAGATCCTCAGAAAGTGAAATGTAAAAATTCAAAAAAATTCAAGCAAGTTCAAGCTTTAACAACAACTAGTTTCATCGTTGTTGCTGAATTTTGTTGCCTGTTAGCTGAATTTTGTTCAGATGAATTCAACTAAAACTGCTTAAATGCCCCAATATTTCATTCGTTTCTATCATGAATTATATGTTCTTGGGAATTCATAGAAAGTTGTGTCCAAATACTATTACATCTTTTTTTTTTAAATAACGTTCATTTCACTCGTAACGCGAACAACATTTGAGAATAATACGTTCTGAAAACTGCAACATTCCATTAGGCAGATTAAACAAAGAAGTCATAAACTATAAGAAATGGTGGCAGTTTTGCATGAAAATTACTGCAGAAATGGTCGAGGAATTCATAGCGAGTCAATAAGTAATGCAATGAATAATATTGTCTTTTCCATTAGGCAAATGAGCTTGAACAGAAGAGTGCAATAAACATTGTACGACTTAAGTAATTCAGAATGCTTTTTTTGATGCATTACTCTTTTATATCATTACCTCTTTTATTACTTCTTGCTGAAATTCGTAAGCTGAAGACTGCTTCAAATGGTTTCTTGATGCACCGAATAAATCAACTCTGAGCAATGGGCAAATTTCTACAGAATGGCTCTCAGAATATAAGAGATCTCAGCTACTAATTCAATTCGAAAGTATTTCAGTTAATGACGATCTAGTCATTCTTAAAATTAAATTCATAATATCGCACATACAACTCATTCAATCCCATGAAGTTCATGGCAAGAACAATTGAAAATTTGTGGCTCAAACATTTGAGATTTTATGTTTTACTTTTAAGGAGGATGAGATGGCGGTCCGTGCGGCCGTTCTTGAGCAAGAGAATCTGCGGCTACGACTTGAAGTCGAGCAACTTCGTGCCGAAACCGAACGTCTACGTGTCCTAATGCTATCGCCAAGCATTCTTCCAGCTCCCACTCCGATCCTCACCACTCAATCCGCTATTATTCATACACCGCAACCGGTTATTGTCGCTGCACCATCGTCCACAACCACCAATTTATCACCGTCAACTCGGCCGCAAAGCCCCACTCCTATCCAGGCGCCCCTTTCAATAACTTTGCCTGCCTCGAGTCCTCCAACACAACCACAACAAGCACTATTCGCACAATAAGCCCCCTCCTCTCCCCAGTTCAAGTCTTTCACAGCACTCACTACCAAATAATTATCATTATTTCACTCTAATGCCTAATAACAGGTTTTGTGGTACTCTATTCTTTCGATTATTGTATTATCGTTTTAGTCGGTATTGTTGTTGTTTTGTTATCGCGTACAGTGTAAATGAATGAATGTGAATGCATTAAAACACATTATTCATCTAAACTCACAAATAGTCTACGAATGAAAATTTCTTCTCATCTAATGCATTTATATTCATTTGCACTTATTTTCACTTTTGATTCTGTCGAATTACTTCAAAAAATTAAATAAACTTCTAATTTTGAAACAACCCAAAAATTGTCTTTCCGCGGATTGTTTGCAAACAATAATAACTTATTTATTCATCTTGATTTGTGCATATGATAGATTAATCATTTACTTTGTAATACAATGCTTAAAAATGCTCGTGTTTATTGTTTAGGTGATTGTTTGTTCTGTGAGTTGTCTGTCTATGCCAACAGCATAAAATGGCAGCACTTCAAGATAATTGTTTTTTTGATGGGAGTATCCCATTTTTCCAATTGGACTTTTCCGCCTTCGAATGTGATGATGAATGAGTTGGCGACCGGTGAATATTGTATAGCACTGAAGGGAATTCGTTTTTCCATTTTACCAACTAAAATGCCTATGTGGAATCGGTTTTCATGATCTTCGGAAGTCGTTTGCTTTCATTTTCAAAAAATTGCTAATATAGATTAAAATTTACCGATAATTTCCTTAAGAGACCCTCATAATTCTTAGTAATTTCAATGACTCATTTAGTGTACCCAATACAAAATGAAAACCTTTTGTGAGTGAATAAGAATTTCGAAATCGAAAACGGATTCACTTCAACCCATAATGCCCATCGATTGCTGACTATAACCCGAAATGATAAAATGTTTGTGAATCATTTTCATATTTATTCTTATTGCCTTCTATATTGCCGATAAACTTTCATGCATTATTGGAATTTTTTCAGTGGAAGTCAGTTACGCCGAAGCGTTTTCGTTAATTGATGATATTAATAATGAAGAAGAGTCATTCTCAATTAACGACTGTTTTGCTATGATATTACTTTTGATTTTGATCTTTCTTGTCAACTTCGCATATTTCATTTCAAACTGATCACTTACATCCAAAAGCTGAAAACTGTTAACACAGGTGACCTCTTCTGAACAACCTCCAAAGATCCAGACCAAATAAGATACCCAATTCCTGAAAGCATTTTATGCTTCACCACTTGCTCTTTTGCCTTGGAAACTTCTTTGTTGATTTCAGCCCATAAGATCTTATAATTCTATTTCGTTGGAGATTCATTTACGTAATTCCGCCGCTATAAACGCCACATAAACGCCATGTTTTATACTGAAAAAGAAAAGAATGTTGGGCAATTTTGACTTAAAGACTTCCCCTGAAAAGAAATTCTTCATTCTATTCAATCCAATAACTTTAATTGTTTAGTTCCGTTTGTGCGACGAGAAATTTGATTTTTTTGAAAATGATGCTATGGAAAATGGAATTGAAATGTTCGAATGCGTGTGTTCTGTCTCGACACAAAAAAATTCTTCAAAGGAAACGGTCCGATTCATGAACCGTTTCTAAAGTCGGTAAATACTCACAATATTCGTTCGCCAAGCATTTGCACCAAATCAATTGAATGAATATTCCTTCATTTCATCTATTCATAGTGATTGTGATCCACCACATTAGCGCTGTTTGCAGATTGCTTTTACATTTCTCCATTCTTTTCAATTGCTGATTCGAAAAAATTAGCTCGACCATTTTTTTCGCGTCTCTTTTTTTGTGCTTTTGTGTTTTGCTTTCTTTTCTTCCATCTTCGATAAATTGGTTCATCTCTTCGCTTTCTTCATGTTCACAAAAGATTTCTATGGATTCATTCGCTTTTACTTCCGAAAAAAAATGACTTCACCAAATGAACGTTGAATCATGCAACCAATAGTCTCGATTGAGTGAAGTTTTTCTTCTTTTCTGCAGAAAATGCTCTTCTGCAGTCAAGTAAATTGTGAAATTTGAAGAGATATGGTAGTATAGTTTCATTTTGTTGGCCGTTTAGTCATGAAATTCTTCGAGTGCCCCATTTTGAATACTTGTTTAACATTTCCAGTGACATTTGATTGCCATTCTGGACTATATTCTCGAGTGTGAGATATCTCCCAAAAAACAAATACATTTTCGTCTGTTCTAAAGCTCCCGTCATCACAATCCCTTCACTACTGACTACAAGAACTCGAGATATTACTGAATATGTTAGTGAAATTCACAACAATATTCGTTAGTTATATCTGAAAATTGGTTTTTCTTTCACTCTGCTATGAAATTTCAGTAATTAACTGAAACGACTCAACCAATTTTTATGCAGCAGTCGCGGATGGCTGGTTGGATGGCTGCGTTTGCTTTGGTATGTTTCATTGGGATGTTATTTATTAGGGGTAACCATCGTGTGCGCTATATGTGGCATCGTTGAATACGCATTTGGCCATTGAGCCTTCCGAAAACTAATTAAATAGTCAGTTGTATAATGACGATGCAGCATGTATGCTGACGAGGATGTTGCAGCGGCGGCAATGGAGGAAAGCAAAGAAAATGACAAAGCAACACAACACATCTATTATCCCCATAAAATATTGCCGAATCCATCACTGTACAACGATATGATGTCACAACCATTAATGGAAACTTAATTTGACTTGAGGAAAACAGGATTATAGGTGAGCATCATGGCTGAGAGATGTCGAGAACAAAACATGATCGATCGTGACACTGACCGATCTTCAAAAATTGAAAACCGTTAGCACGTATCAAGCCTGTTACTATCTGAACCACTATCATTTATTCAACCTTTTTATTTTAATTTATTATTATTTTTTACTAATTCGACCAATCGGCGGCATGATGTCAGAGCGTTCCGCCTTTCATGTTGTATTATTGCTTGTACATATTTCTCATTCAGCAATAAACTATCATATCATATTAAGCCTATGACCATTACTGCCTTTCCGATGGTGCCAACCGACTTCCACACTGGAGTCAAAAATTCCAAGGCATTTGATGCTCTGATATTCTGAAATTCAGCCTAGTTCTTCCGTGGGCTGTGACATTAACAGACATATACTCTACATGTTCACATGAAATTGCATTCTGACGAGTTGTTTCTTTCATGATGGATCTAACTCATGCTCAGAACGACTTTATTTAAATGTTTACTGATAACGCCGAACGGGCACCACCAATCAGAGCATTCTGTTGAACTTCTTCAGAAAGTACAATGGAACACACTGTTGTTAGTGTAATGTTTAGTGAAAAAATCATGAGTCCGTATGCATGATTAAATGTGTAAAGTGTGCGATAGCATTAGTGTGTTCATCAGAGATCATTACTGCGCATCACTTGATCACTTTCGATCACTCAACTCAAGTCCGTATCGAAGACTAGCATTCCACGAAAGGGATGCCAGTCACTCCTCCTCATCTTAAGCGCCCACTTGATTCAAATGTGGAAACAATAATTTATATTTGTGAATCTAAAAGCCGTTGAAACCTACTTATTAGACATACAATTCATAGAATGCACTAACCAATAATTATTTAAAAAATCAACTTAACAAAATAACACACCAACTTTTTAGTGTCCATTCACATAATTTATTATTAACAGCGACTTTTGCTAATGTCAACGTTTACTCATTCATGCAAAAGGCATATATTCATCCATAAATTCATCAAGAATCAAGACACATTAAAGCAGTGATATATTGCATCCATCACATCATAATCTCTACTTTTCCTGACATTACTCCTCAGTCCTGCGTCATTTTCCCCATTCTGTACTTCATTTGTTGACTGACTCAAGAATTCTTTTTAGTGCCAACCGAATTCATCACGAGACTGTACCAGCTCATTTATCTTCTAATTGATTGATTGCTATGGGTTCAAAGATCCAACTTATTCATTAATAATAATTGCAAGATTAGGTCAAAAACACTTCAATTGCTCTTCATGAATATGTGAGAAGTGCCCCACTTCAACACTGGTATTAGCAGTAATAGTTGCAATTATAGAAATGGAATGCGCATTAATGAGAAGTAGTAGCTTATTGTTAGATGGTGAACATCTTCAACATCTCATGTCATTTCGTCGCATTGGTCGTGTGATTCGATTCAACTTGAAACATTTTGATGCGCTCGTTACATGCGGAAGGGTATGAGGAAAAGAAGAGATGAAAGTAGTGAGGTAAATGGCAAGTATACAATTGTCTGATGTTTTCGATTGGCTTGCATCTCGTATGTTAGCTGCAAACTGAGATGACCATATAAGCCAAGCGAGTTGAATAGCGCTCAGATTAGGCAGCCTAAGGCTCATAGCCTAGAGATGACAACAGCCAAGGCTGAGAATTAAACGAAATGGGTGTGGCGGCACTAAAACTCTCTGCTACTGAATTGTTGCGACTGAATAAAAGGAGTATAGAGTAAGGAATATAGATGATTGAAAGAAGAAAGGAGAGAGAGATATATAAGAGAGGATGTGAAGAGAATGAATGTGGATAAGAGATATCCGGATTGAGATTATTCAGCTAAGAGCTTAAGAGGAAGAGGAAACGTACGAGGAATAGTAGTGCTGGTTGAAGGATGCCTCTGAGATGAATGAGAATAATCCAAATGAATAATCAGTAGGAGAAGGAGGCGGGCAACTATCCGTGTTTCGTTGGCTTGCTTCATTGGCATTATCATCATCTCGCGTTGTCGTTGATGAATAAGAGCTATATCGAGCAGAATGGAAATAATGATCATTGAATAATGCTCCTTCTTTCTGTGTTCTTTCAGTTGCTTGTTAAGGAGTCATCGTCATCGTTATCGCATAACGACGACGACAACGAACTAAGGATATTCTATCTATCTATCGGACTTTTTTGCTATCAACGGGCACTATTAACAGCACTGTTAATGCGCATGATTCATCAAGTTCAATTGCTGCTGCAATCCTTAACAATATCTTATGTATACATACATAGGCACACACATACATTCAGTGTTGTTGTATTTTTGAATGCTTTCGTTTGTTCGACGTTTCGAGAGTGTCCTTCTTTCTCGTGTTCTCGTGTCTTCTAACAGTTTTCTTCAAACTGCCCCATTCTCGCTAAGCAAACCGCAATCAACTTATAATCACCATCTTGAAGACGACCAACAGCACACACAGAGCTCTAGCAGCAGCAGCTACAACAGCAGTCGGCATAAGACGACACAAGGTGATCACCATCGCAAGGCACAACATAAACGAGCATTAAACAGTTTCATCTCTTATCATTGCTTATCACTAACTTATCGCATATTTTTGTTATCATTGTAGTTTTGTAAGTGCTATCATTATTGATGTTGTTTTCTTGGCGATTTTTATCGCGTTATCAATTTCACTACTTTTCAATGTTTCTTTATTGCTGTTAATGTTGTTTTCTTATTCTTAGTACATTTCTCATTTGTTGGTGTGTAACTCAACAACGTGTGTATCGCTCACACACACCTTAATCTATTCGTAATGTGATGTGTGATCGATAATCGAAGAGAGCTCTTATTAGATCAGTGTATTCAGATCATTTATCGGTTATTGATTCATTCACTCACTCTATCCCTCATTTTGATTTCTGAATGCATCATGACGAACGATAAAAGTGTAGGGGAATGAATGTCTATTTACAATACGAGTCATATTCACTTAAGTACATATTTATTTGTGTATGTGTAGGTAAATTGTTCACATAATTGTTGTACTCAAGCTCACGCTCGGTCACGTGCTATAGCGCCTAGTCAAACATTTTATGCGTATATAAATACCTTCTTCAAAGGTATCTTGTCCAAACAGTCCCATCAAAACGCTATCCATCATGCGCATTTTTGTAGTCTTGCATCGTAACTGAGTTTTAACTGTAACCGTTGTCAGAAGCTGTTTACGGTATTACAGTGCATCTATAACGATTGTTCATGATCCGTAATCACTGTTCGACCATCGAATTTCCGTGACTCGATTGATTTGATAGAATGTTCCTCTTCTGAGGGGTAAACGCTTCCGAATGAACAGAAACTTAGACGATCACCCAAAACTCTCCATTGTACCGCTAAATTTCAGTTAGCTAGCGAATAAATGAATAATTTTTTCTTTGCAGAAACACTGAGAGAGTGGTCCACGGAGCAATATTCATTCATTTGAGTGCTCGCTCGTGTGTTTGTCTACTAGAGGGTAATAAGTGCTGCTGACTGCTGCTAGGCTGCGCTACCCGCTTGAATAACTTTGACTGATTGGTGCTGATATCATCGCTGATTAGTTGTAGTGTTCAGTCGAGATCGCAGTCGAAGGACTGCTGTATAGTCGGTGGCTTATTTTGCGGTTGAAAGGCTATGGTTGTGGGTGCCGAAATGGGTGAAGCTGCCGATATTCGTGTACCTGACGTTCCACTTGCATATTTGGACGATGAAGTTGAAAATGCGACTAAATCCAATAATTCGTTAGTTTTTTCAGTTTATTATTCATTGTTTACTGATTACAACAACCCATTGTTTACATCCGTTTACACAGTTATTTATTTCATTTCCTATCGCATCGCAAAAAATTTCCCTTCACGTGAACTTCATTAGATTCGCTTATGTAAAAAACAATGACTCTTTCTAAGGGTCTTGCTCAGCCCAAAAATGAAACGAGTTTCGTTAATATGATAAATCAGTTGCGCTCAGTAGTGTTGGTTTTTTGATTCTAAAGTCAAGTGCAGGCAGCCATGACTATTGATTGCTTTATTGACTCATTCGCTTGGAAGCATTTGCAATTTTTTGCTGAAGATGGATGAAATTGAAAGTAGGCCGAAGTTGTCAGTAATTCAGAGAATGTTCAGTAATTTTTTCACATTTCACATTTAAAGTGAATACAACCATTCATAATCTCATTCATTGATAACGACAATCTCAGCGCAGTCATCTGATTGTGCTATTTACATTCACTTGACTGTGCTTTCCAAACAAAATGTTGCCCAAAATCATTCCGAATTCAAATTTCCTTCTCATTTGAAACAATTTGCGGAGGTCAATTTTCGACAAAATCTTACGAAAAGATTTGTTCGAGAGCAATACTTGAAGAATGAATCGATTGATTCGTTCCAGCGATCTGTGTGTTCTCGAAAGCTAGAATTTGAATCAATGAGTCGTTAAATGGAAAGTTTATGATTGAATTTTTGGAAAAATGCTCAAGTAAACATTGAGAAAATTTTCTGTGAAAGCAAAAAATTTTCTTCGACAACGAGATTTCACATCAACCGTTAAGAATAAATTGCAGTGAAAGATAATTTATGCTGCTGCATTGCATTCAATCACTGTCCACATGCATTCTTGTTAAAAGCACGTTCGTATTCTGAGAATGAACCGAATTGAGTGAGTGTCCTATAACTCAAATAATGTCTCAATTCAAGCAAAGTTCGTTATTCATATAATATCATTCTTCATCTTTTGAGCTGAAATTGCATCAGGAAATTTTACACCATCCAAAAGCTCATGATTATAATGGTATTGAGAGTAAATGTTAACGAACTGAACAAAAAACACGAGAGAATGTGAACCGAACGAACGTTATCTGCACGCTATAATGGCTCACGAAAGCAATTTATTTTCACATCACCATATTTCTGATCAATGGATTACATTGCTGAATAATCCGTATGTCAAATTGAACATTTTTCACTAAAATAGAAAATTATTGGGAAACGATTCGACGAAATGGAAGTAGAATTGTGGGAATATCGAGAATTTTATGTTGGAGTATGTCATGTGAACGTGATCGCTATGCCAGAAATGAAATTCAACATTTGTTTTTTTTTGGTTTAAACGTTGCACAATATGTGAATTCAAGTTTTAAAAAGTGGAAAAGTCTTGAGAAATAGAAAATTTTTTGATAAATGGTTGATGAATAAATGGAATATGGTTGCTGCAAAGGCATCCATCATACATTAGAAAACTGAATTAATTTGACCTCTCATTTGACAAATTCAAATAAATTCAGAAATTGAGAAGTTTAAATCCAAAAAATTTACAAACTCCAATTGAGATGTGTTATGGGGAATGGGAAACTTCGGGAATCCTGTCCCGTTTCCAACTTTTTCGATCCAGTCGTATTCTCGGGGTCCTTTCGATTGTAAAATTTCGTTTCCCCTCTTCACCATACTAGTATGTGTATTTTGCAATGTGCATGGAATTCAGCACGAATGATCAAATCGACCAATGTTCATATGCATTAACTTGAAGCAGATGCATATTTCTTTCATGTTCTCGTCGTTTTTGGTAAGAAGAAAAAAACCAAAAACGAAACATCAATTCAAAATCAATTCACCGCAAACGTTTCTAAAAGCGAACATTTTCCATAATGTATCATTGTGCACAAAGCTAATATCCAAGCTTTATAGAAGAAAATCTACGATTTATTCACTCAAGCTTTTGAAATTCTGAAAAAAAATGCATTCATCGTTCGTTGCTTCACATGAGTTCTACTCGAAACCCAACTAATAAATGCCATACGAATGAAGTAATAAATAAAAGTTCTGCTCAAAATTGAGCTGATCGTGAGTATTACTGCTGATTTATTGTAGTTATTATGATTGCTTCTAGTGCTGCTGCTGTTGCTGCTATTTTCGTTTGATGAGAACCAAAAAAACAACGTGAATCTATGATTGAACTATATGCACAAGACATATGATTGAAACGTATTTTGAGATTAACACCGAAAAAAAAACAAATGTTCAGTTGTTTGTGTGTAAATGTTTGTGTGAGATGATTTATAAGTTTTAGTTGAGCGCTATTTGCGTTCACAACGGACAGAGACTTTACGATAAATGATATGGTAGAAGAAGGGATTATTATAGTCTGAACTACTACTACTAAATAGCATCTTGCGAACAACAACAGCAAAACATCCAATCAACAAAAACGCATTCACAAAATTTGCTCGTCAAAAAGTTTCTCACTCAAGCAATTTTCCTCCACTATAATTATGCCATATTTCACAATTTCGTTTCGCAAACTTCTTCGCATCTAATCTGCAATTTTCATCTTGTTGCTATTATTACAATAAGTCAGTTATTCGTCGTTTTTATTTGGCACATAATGCCATCGTTTCATATCTACGCATGAAGGGTTTTGATCGTGTTCGAGAGATTTTGCTTTGATAACATTTCAAAGACATTGTTCATGTTTTTGATGCTTTATGACATGTTTGAGTGAGCCGAGCCGATTATGAACGAATGTGACATTCTGGAGTGTTTCTGAGTTAGTTGGGGAATCGCTGAATAGAGGCTATAGAATTGATTGCTCAAACAAATCAAATGCCTCATAGCAGATGACTCATACATGTTCATGTAACGTCACTTGTCGTAATATTGAAACAAACAGGTTATTTTGAGCCTGTATCTACTTGAATCTAGTGATGCTGAAAAATGAAGGCAGTGTGGACCTTATTTGAGTGCAGATGATTCATAAATCATTTGATAGCGCAGCATCGAGTCCGCAGATAATTCAACATGGGGATGATCCTACTGTTTTTTGTTGAACTGACTAGCAACTAGCAATTTTAAAATCGATAGCTAAATTGTCTAGCAAATGTGTAGCGTTTGTGCTGGTATCGTAGGGCGGATGACTTATCATCACAATTAGGATTTATGAAATCCGATTTTCAAAGAATATGCGGATAAAATGAATCGAAACGCACAACGCTTAAGATTTCACAGTGGCTCTGTGAACTGATGAGAAAAGTACAGCAACAGAATGAACAAGATTCAATTCAAAATCCGTTCACCACCACTTCAACGAAAACTTTTTGACTGAGTGAGTTTTGTTTGTGATCAATCAATTAAACAAACATTTGCAAAAGTTTGTTCCCATTTAACTGAACTCTTCATTCACTTCAACTCAACGCATTCGTCGAGTTTGTACTCTTTTCTCTTCAAAACTTCATTTTTGCATTCGCTTTGTTATTAAAATTTCAATTATTTGCTTTCTTATGTGAATGTTTACGAAGGAACACAAAGAAACTTTCATTCAGCTCAAAATATAATCATCATCCATCGATCTCACACACATTACTTCAATCTCAAGTGTTTGGTCATCACTTCCGAATATTCTATTTAAAATGAACCAAGTGAATTGTGTTCAGCTTTGAATAACGCAAACGATAGAATAGATTTTCACAGATTTTCAAAAAAATGAATTCTAAAAAATGAAATTTTTAGATATCCAAAACAGTATATTCACCATATTTTACTTGTCTTACAAAACGACAACTAGTAAAAATTTTACTTGCAATTCGTGTGGAGTTGATGAAAATAGTGTTAATCTATGTAGCTGTCTGTATAGATGCATGTTCTGTTTATGCAGAAAATATTCATTCTTTAGTTCAAAAGAGAATCCAATTTCTTCCAGCAAATGAACCACAGCAAACACACACACAAACAAAATTAGCTGCAATTGTCGTTCATTTTATGCTATTAGTAGTCTAAATGAGCCGAATTAGCGGAATTGTTCCATTTCTACACTCTAGCTCGCTTCCATCGATATTTATTCAGCGTTGTTCTGGTGTACAGTTAGTGAACAAATGGACTATGAAGTGGGGACAGTTTGAGTTCTAACATGAATGAATGTTGTGGATTATGTTCGATCGATAAGCTTATTTTAAGCAGCATAGAAGCAGTGAGTTGGAATTCCGCTGGAAGCATACATTTGAAAACGTACTGCCTATCGAACGTATTTGATGCTTGCAAAATGCGATGTAGTCAGCCTAGTTTCAATTATTTTCCAGCTGCTGCGTCGACGGCTGTTTACCGATTAAAAACTGATCACTGATAAAGTTTTTGGCCAATTCAAAGTTGAAATCCAAAACATTCAGTTGGCTTCGTGCAGCTATAATTAACAATAAATTATAAAGTTGTGATTGCGTGTCAACCAGTGCATGTGTTTGTGTGTGCTGGTCGTACTTGTTTATTTCATGTTTTGATTGATTCCGAATTCTAAACAAACAAACAAAGCTGTCTAGCTACTGCAAAATGTCGTCGTTTGTACGATGGAAACATCAACTTGAGGGAGTAGTAAAAAGAGGAATGCAATTGTTATAATGGATTGATTTGTTTTCGTCTTGTTGCTCTCGGTTTGGGCCTTGTTGATGGGCATATCAATCCGAAAACGTCATCTACGGCCTATGTATATTATATGATTAATCTGTTATTCGTCATCAGTAGAGTATTTCAGATGTATTATGTGTGTGTGTTGCGAATAAATGCACAATTGTATTGCCGAGATTGTTTTAATGTGAAAGCTGCTTTGATGTTATTCATTCAATTTATTCGAGTCCTAGTACATTTATTCATCGAGACGGATGGATTGACTGCTTTGTGGGGTTTGTTGGCGGAGGAAGCGAATTCACTGAATTCGATTCAGCGAAATTGTATCATTCATTTGCTTTCGTATCGCACAAACAAATCTATATGGCAGTAGCAGCAGGCAGCCGTTTGCACAAGCATATGTTTCAATTATAGTAACACAATGTCTTCATCGTACATTCTCTACTGTCTCAGGCGGTCATCCAAACACACAAACGGATAAATCCATTAATTGCATGAATAAGATGGATAGAGCAGATTGTTGGACGGGTCTGGATGGATATCTGATACCACCGCCTAGATATCATCGTTAAGCGAGCGATAGGGACACACAGTATTTAATTACAATGGTATCAATAACGACAATGCGATGCATAATTCATCCATAGAATAGATAGAATGAAATAAATTTAGATCTGGGCAACAGAGTTCATAGAATTGCTTTAGTTTGTTGCAATTTCATTGTGAAGCTTATGGCTAGTTCATTTGGATTCAGTTTATTTTTTGTGCAGCAAACATTGCGCATGTCATGTGTAAGTAATGATATACATACATGAAGCTGTCAGTTTCTTGCTTGGAGCGTTAATGAAAGTGTGAATTCAATCAAATCATTTGCAAATTTCTTGCCGAAAGAATATTACATTTGAATCGATCATGCACAATATAAGCAGTAACACATAAGCAAAATCAATAATTTTTCCATTTGTTGCTATTTTATGGTTGCTTTTTAGCACCGCATAGCCAGCCAGCCACATCAATCTCGTATCGATAGTCGATACCCTTGGGGTATGGTGCATATTGCTGTGGTATTTATTCCATTCTTAATCAAAAATTCATTATAAAAGGTTAAAAAAAGAGAAGATTTCAGTGAGAACGAAGGCGATCCGCACTGAAAATTTTCCATATACTTCTAATTTATTGCGGTATGTGGTCATGCTCCTATATATAGATCATGATTCTCTCACGCAAATTCGTATGGTTTCTGCACTCGTATGGTTCTTGTCTTGCCCACATTACTCCTTATTACCTATTATTTCTCCCAACCAGTATCTTCTAGCTGAATTATGAGCACGACATAAGGGAGGACAGACACATCCAGAGGCATTCTTGTAGGGACAGCATCACATAGGCATCAATTATGCAGAAACTTTCAGCGCAACGGGATCGTTTCATTCATGTCATTTATTGCTGCTGGATCGTAAAATTGCGTTTTCTCAATGTCATAAAAATGTTTTTACTTTCTTTTCTGAAAGACCGACAAATTTTTTACAATGGGAAACACATGAAAATGACAAGAAAATGTGATTAATTTGAAACCTAATATGCAGTGGTGCGTAAGCATTCATCCAAAGAATCATTACGGATATAACAGTTTTTGCACTGAAACTTTCATCACTGAACACAACCTCACAATGTCACCGATCGTTTAAGAACATTCATATGATCTTGACCGTGCCCATGAAAACGGTTTTTTCTTTTGATTAGAATCGCTCAAATTAGAGTGATCAAGTTACATTGTGTGAAATTCCTTTCATGAAACCGATATTATTACGTTATTAAACCACATCACATTCAAAGAATATGAAATTGATCATAAATGACCAACTGGCTTGTAATTGCATCCCATCAAGTAATTCTATGAAATCGCTTATTGTTAGATATGAATGAATTAAACTTTTTGTGATGATTCTATGAAAGACTTCTATTCTTTCATATGATTGTCTCCGAGGAGACTACCTGAAAATGATTAATATCACTCACGTGTTGTTGCGTAACAGTTTTGTGTCGCCGTTCATTTTTATGCTTTTTGCAGTTTAATTATTCATTGTCAGAGAAAGTCAGCAATATTCTGACTGCGTAACCAATGAAAGGAAGATATCTGAAGAAGGATTCGTTATCGAAAAGGTATATGATATGCCTGATTTAAGATTACTCAAACCAGAATACAGCTACCTAATCAATATTCGCTGCATGCGTATGGTGCTTAAGAAATGTTCAGTTTCCATGGCCATTTCCTCTAATATCATGTATATTCAGCGAATGGGCACACAACTCGTCAAGCATCCACTCTCAAGTCCCTACGGGAACGTTAGACTGGCTTTTTATCTTCACGGATTGTTTATTGTTGAGACGAAATGACAAATGTGTTGTGTGTTGCTGCAAAATATTATGTTTCAATAATATAACTGAACCGGGAATGTTTTTCGAGATTTTGCGACGACGAAAAATTTGTTGCAGTAAGCTGAGTATTCACACATTATGATGAGCGAGCCTTTCGGCTGGAAGCATTGAGATTTGCGATAGATTACGAATGGCTTTGTTTTGTGGACACTGATCGAATGATTGAAAAAGCGATGACATTGAAGTGCTTATCGTTTGCGTCTTCTTGCAGCAAATTGAAAATTTCATAACGAATTAAAGTCTTTGCAATAAGACTACTGAAGAAGTGCAGCCGAAAGCTTTATTGGGTTTTATTGAATCCTTACAATAGAAGTGCTTATCGCAAATAGATTTTAGTTTTTGGAAGAAAAACGACAAAGGAAATTGCACCAAAAAACAAAATTGATTTTCGTTTGAACATCCATCACTTAGCAACCGATTGAATTTCATTGAAGATTTTTTTGAGGAACTTTATTGAAAAGTAATGACGCTATTTAACAGCTTTAACAGCAAAGAGGCAAATGAAATGGAAAATTGCAATCGATGAAAACGATGATTGACGATCATAATGTTATGAAATTCCGATAATTTGAACTCAAGTCACAAGATTGATCATTTGTGAATGGGTTTGATTATTTGCATGATTAGTCTGCAAACGGATTTGAGATGGATGCTTATGTACAAAAGGGTATTTGGTATGACTGCTTTGAAAGCATAATCATCAATTGTGTGTTTAAGTGATTCGGAAGGCTTTAGAGCTTTTCATGGCAATTATCGTAATCGCTAATGGAACTGAAATATGAGCTTTTAAGCGAGGAACCCTGAATGGTATTGCGGTTTTCCGTTAACAAGCTGACATAAACGCATTTTAGTGGCAATAATTTGCTGTTGATTATTCGTAAAGTAATTCAAGGTAGTGAACGCTTTCAAGTGTTTTCTCGCCAAAATGAGTTCCATAGCAGTTTTTCAACTTAAACGACGATTTTGCTCGAGATTTCTCATTGTAGACGTATGTCTCAGCTTTAAGCCGCTCTAGACGAATCCTTTATTCAGACTTTTTAGCAGTTTCTTTTGACACTCTCCTGAGCTTTACATCGTTCACATTTCATTGCTGTAAAAGTCTATGCGTTTTTTTCTGTTCTTGAAACGTCAAAATCAATTTGATGTGTTTTTGGACGTTCTTTGAGCCATTTATTATCAGTTTTTTTTCATCAGCACATTTCGGATTTTCATACCTATTACATCGTTCCGTCAACATATGTCAAAAAGGAACCATTATTAATCGAGCAGAATTTTTTGCTAATCCATCATATTCTCAAACAAAGAGCATAAATCAATTTAAAATCATTGAAGGCAATTCTTTGAAATGCTCATTATTCACATTTCAGAACAAGCGATAATGAGAATAATTACACGGTGGACGAGAGTGATAATTTCGAGAGTGAGAATCTATCGGGCAGTCTAGAGGATTTGGTTGGAAACTTCGATCAGAAGATTTCAAAGTGCTTCAAGGACTTGGGCGAAGATACCGAGCAAATGGCACCGGTTCAAGTGAGAACTCAAGATGAGATCATGTCCGAAAGCCAGTAAGTTATAAATTTTAAAAATTTTTGACTCAGATTTTCAATTCGACCCTTTCGATTCCAAGCAATACAAAACAGATTAAAGAATGACAGCTATAACTTATCATTCTTTGATAGTTATCACAATAAATCTAGTCTTCGTTGCGGTAGTCAACATATTCATGGTCATTTCAGTCTGTTTTGTCACTTTTTAACGGAGTTTGGTTTCCCGTCCAAAACGCTTTTTAAGTAAGCGTTACCACATAATCTGAAAACGGGGATGCACTTTATAATTAGAGATGTATAAGAGATATTGAAGGATCGGACGCTATGAATGAAGCTCGGATATCAGTTTTTGCTTACAGATGTAGGCACTGAATTTCTTGATAAGATTCAATGTTCAATTATGAAAATTATTCCCCGTTTCGCTTCAGTTGATGTTCAGTTCTGTCATTCAGAGGACGTTAGGATAGAATGTAGTCATTAATGTTCATCAGACGGATTTCGTAAATAATTTATTTCTGCAATGGACATCCATCCAATATCTCTTCATTTCTGAAATCCTCATTTCGCAATGTTGTTGCTGTCTGCATGACACTGTGTAATTGTTGTCGAATTTAATTTTCTCTTCTCCGTTTTAATATCCGTCAATCATAGAATCGATCTAATGAATTACTTGTCTCCTATTTCATCCTTTCATAAAAATGATAAAGTGCTAACCGAACCACACTTACATCACTTGATGTCCTATTCGAAATGATGCATTCGAAATGAATTGCTCAGAAATCATCAATAATGCATTATGAAACGATTGCTCTCTATCTTAAACTGAACTGATCATCAGTGTGTTGCTTCTACGCGAATGAATATTGATGAATGTGAATGGCGAATGCTGGAATGAACATCTGAATCATTTCTAAATTACACCAACAATTCTAATTAAACTAACACAATTGTTATTTCGTCAATATTTTTGGATGTCTTTAGACTATCCGTGAACCAGAATGAAATGTGAATTGGAATGCTTATTGTTTGAAATTTCAAGTTTTAGTTACAAAAACACAGTTGGTCTGCATTTGTATGATGTAATCATGAGCTTGAGACGCTTGAGACAACCAAGATGAGGTTATATATGTATATGTAGCTCTCCATGAAAGGACAAACTGAGATTTTTTGGGTTGAAAAAAAAAACAACCCTAAGCCATCATCCATATGACACTGGATAGACAGCGACTAACGAGAGAGTGAATGATAATGCCTTCGTGCTGCTTGTTGCTTAACGATGAAAGTTTCAAAAGTGATAAAAGCGAACGCTTCAAGCCGCTTCATGGAGCATGAATACTCACTGTGTTCATTCGTTCCTCTGATCCTCATGAACACTCATTTAACCATATTCAGTAAATTCATTAAGTGCTTAATTGATCAATACGAATACAGCTAAAATACACTTAAAGCTTTCTTTTTCGTTTATCTATCGTGATCGATGACGAACCAACATCATATCATGCGTTCGTTCACTCATTTCTAGCAGCCTCTTATTAATGTCTTCCTTCCCCAAACATTTCCTTCGACGATTATCTCTCTGCTCAAGTCGTCCTTTTCATGGTACCTAGCCGATGCTCTCGTGTTCCACATTTCAAAGCCTTTCTCTATAAGTCGTCCATCTATAACCATCATCCGTCCATCTTTGTCCACACGGTGCTCGTGTTCCATCATGCCTCTAGGCATATTTTATCTTTTGCACCTCAATTTATCTCACTCTATCTTCGGCTCCTCAACCAAGTTCTATTCCCTCATTCCTCAATATCTGTCCTCTTCAATCGACACAATACGTACCGTCTTCCTCTCCGTCATCTCGTTATCACAGTCATTTCTTATCCGTTCATACATTTTCTGTTGTTTCCTCCCGAAACAATCCTCATCATGCATCAATATCAACGTCTCATTACGGCAATCCTTTGAAATTGCTTCGAAAAATTATCCTTCCTGATTTGTGTTTCGTTCGCAGAAAATTGATCGATTCGAAGTGTTATTGAATACTTCCTTCACAGCCATTCTTTAGTCGAATTTTATTGTTTTTATTGTAGGAATTTACAATATCACTGCGGATATTTTCTGTGAATAGTCTACTGGATAACTGCCGTCATGTGAAGAAATCTTTGCATATATTTTGTCAAATGTATCAGCAGATATCCTCAATTTCATAATATTGCCTGTTATTGTTCCATCTGAATATTCATTCCTCTACAATGTTGTAGTTTCTCAATTCCAAATTTTTCATAATCTGACTGTTTAATTATTAGATGATTAAATTTTAGGAGTTAGTCATAAATTACGAGCGAATTCAGTTACGATTACATTCGCTGATTGTTTGTACATCGTTTATCTATTAATTAGATTTATAGCAATTATCCAAATTTGGCTGACGATCTGCATATCTGAGATCGCACAGCAGAGCTTATCTACCGTAATTGAGCATTTCTCACAAAAAATCAAACAAAGCTGGATCCCCAAACAACAGTAGAGATTCCTTTGGATTTATGGATTTGATCTGTAAGGTAGAACGGACAGGCACGGTCAATATCACGCACCACTCTGATGTTGAATGAAAAACATCTTAAACTTCCAAACAGAGCCCTAACCGAAAAGCATTTCGATTCGTAGATAATCAACATTCCGGTTAGATTGATCGAATATCAGCAAACATATGGGACCTTGCGAAACAATCAAAGAGAAATTTAGTTGCAGCATGCGATATGAATCATGAACAAAATATGAGTCATGATTAGTTTTAGCATTACATTTTGTGGACTAACGATTACGAAATGCTGCTACATTCGGCTAACGCTAGTAATCGCCTAAGTCCAAGTTCCTATCGAATTGTGCCCTCATGCAATTCAACAATAATTGTACGCAGTTGGACTGAACAAAATAATTGAGGGATTCTCATTGGGAAACAATTATTTAGCGGTATTCATCATGGGAGTCGTCGAATAGGCAGTAGTTTTCTCCCATTCAAGATGATTTATTCACTTTCCTCAATGGCACACGCCTGATGACTGAACATGAATCAAACGTTATTTTAGCCGTCCAAACCGACATCAATTGATCAATTTTAACGGGATGTACGCACGAAAGGTGGTACTTACAGCGTTAATTAATGCTAACCTTCATGCATACACAACCCTGAATTACTTTCAACGTCTTCGACTTTTTGCTAATCTGAACGGCAATTGACTGACTCAATAGAGTTTACATCCACATTTAGATACACTTACGTTGGGTTTTTGTACCGATTTGATTCGCATCATAAGCACAACAGTATAATTTCTGATGTTGTATTCAAGGGATTTTGCATTCGAGCTTTTGAGAAGTTATTTATAGACAGCACGAGAGATCATTTGAGTGTAAAAGTTTCAGTTTCGCGAAAGATCAGGTTTCTTTTGAATAATGACTTTGAGATGATGACTGCACTGATTCCCCCAAAATTTTGACGTTTACACAAAGTTAGTGTTCGAAATTTTAGATGATACTTTGCACGATCATAAATGTAGAGTCATCTTTCGAGTGATAACAATGCTTAGTTTGCTCATATCCAAACTATTGATTAGAAATATGTCAGTAAGATGCAATGCGGATATCAACTGCAAGTGTTTAACTTATCAGTCACTAGTAATGCTCTATGTACTGAAAACTGACTGAAATGAGACTGTATTTGAGCGCATTGGAATATACAACAATTCAAATTGGTTGAATTGTTAATGCAGTGTTTTAGTGGATGCGATAAACACCGATTCAGCGACGCTAGTAATATTTCACAGTTGGTCAAAGAAGCATGTTAGCTTAAATTGTTGATAACATTACGTGTGTTCGCCTTGCGGCGCAGAAACTGCACACCTAATGATAATCGAGAATCAGTGTTTTCAAATCCCGACGAGAGCATTCATCCGAAACGTGAATCACGAATGAAGCAGTTGACAAATTCATTTTGATCGGTAGAGAAAATTGAGGTGGGAATGATTTCATGAAGGCAATGAAGAGTGCGAAAATGTTGACGAAATTTGATTTGAGCGCATGCTGAAGAAATCACAAACAACGGAATAGTGCATGTGAAGCTTTATTCAGTCCATTTGATGCCAATACTGTTAGCTTGAAATTGATTATTTGAAAGATTTAAATCTGAGTGAATGAACGCTTTTCTCCGAAGAAGGTCTTTTAGTGTGTCATTTAAGCTATTAGTCACTCAACTCAGTTGTTCGAGCTGCCTGGACTGGCGATGGTGTTATTCTGGTTATGATAAGGTTGAAGTCGCAGTCGCAGATGGACATGGATATGAATTTCTAAGCGATGGTTTAGATTTGAGAGGATTCCAGAGCAATACGTTGGTGAGAAGGAATACGAGAATCGTTTCAGTTAACGTGATTTGTGAAAAGTTTTGATGAGATGAATCAATGTGCTTCTGGAGATGTGATGTGAAGACAAAATGATGAGAGTGAAACAAAGAGATGATTTAAAGAAAAACACTAACGATGTCTTAAAATTAGCTGCGAGGTGGAAGGCAGGATCAATGAGAAACACATAACGTGCATGAAAGAAGTACGAAATATATGAGCAGTGTAAAGGCGTTCGGAGTACATGTATGTATTCATGCATTAGATTATGCATGGATATACCATACGTATGCAAGTTAGTTTCATGTGTATTACTGGCAAATTGCATGCAGAAGGGAATATTCTTTGTGGAAGAATGATCGATCGATATGTTACCGTTGACTGAAATAGCTCTGATTTGGTTTTGGCCACAAAGCTTTAGGCTTTATCACCCAATTGTTCTCGTGCACAATCGACCAAAACAATCCGAATGAATGTGAATGAGCAAAAATAAAAAGTAAGCAGCTGTTCTGTTTGCTATAACAGAAATGGTCGTGGTGAAAATTTTGACAATTAGCTTGTTCGAATGCACTGAATAGAACCCATACATGATCACTAATTTCTTGTCTTGTAAAGTTGATGAAACATTGAATTAAGCAAGCAAGCATCCTCAAGTCCATGCTAATCCTCACTGCTGAAAATTCGTTTTCTTTCGGATTGGTTTCGAGAAACTTTTTGAAATTGATTTGAAATTCAATTATGCCACACAGTAAATGCTTGTTTATCAGTTCTCAGTGTTTATAAATGTGCATCGGGAAAATGTGACTGACCATAGTCTCCTAGTGAAAATCCACAAATTGCACTCTTGCTATTCCATGAATACATATGTCTACTGTTATGCACATGTTGGTGTGTTCGAGTGCGGACTTCCAAGCATCGGCTTCTATAATTGACGCCCACTAATGACTACTGCGACAGCAGTATTTTAAACGACGAGAACGAATTGATTCGTAAGACCAAGTGAAACTTTCCATCTGCGTCACATCGCATTGATTCGCGAAACATTTTCACACATACTATTCATTCTGTTCACATACTATACGCTTAATCCAGCCTAATCAATTTCTAACATCTTACTTCAGACTTATTCCAGGATTGTGCAAGAGGTTTTTTCTTTCCATAGCAACTTGTTGTTGGCCTTTTCCAAATTTCTCTCTGAAAATTCCATCCATCCATCCATCCATCCATCACACTGGAAGTTTATCAATGGGAAGAATCATGCAAAGAGTTCGAAGGTGCGCAACGCTTTTGCAAAGCCAATGTGAATTCAATAGATTTTTTTTGTATTGAATTTGCAGGATTTGGTGGACGTTAACGGGAAATTTCGGTAATATGTTACCGTTAGATTTCTCAAAGACACAAACACGACAAATGCAACTGCCAGCGCTGAATCTACAGCCACGCAAGGTGAGCAAAAACGCATTGCATAACTTGCGATCAAAATTGATTAGATCGATCATAGATCCAGATTTGCAGCTTGAGATTTTCGCAGTTCTAAATATGCATGGTTGGACGGTTGTTTTACGTCTTTCATTTGTGAAAAGTTTTCGTGAGAAATCGAATATGTTCTCTCATAAATGCAACATGTCATCATTTTGTATCTATAACATTCATCACTTCATCTCACAAGTTTTTATGCGGGTGAACTGAAAAAATGCAAAATTTAAAGAGTAAAGGTCGAAATTCTGATGAGAGACTTTGACATTCATATCAATATCACTCAACAATCAAATGAGTGAATGCAACGAGCAGAGTCAAATGTTTTGTAAAGTGAGGAAATTTGAACAATGGAAAGAATTCAGATGACTTGATGAAATCTGTACTTTAATAACGAATATATCTTATGTCAGTGACTGATAGTGAAGAGTTTTTGCAAATGCTGTGATAAAATTAAAACTCAAAATTGAAAGATTTGATGAGAATTAGCAAAAGATATATTTCAGTCGTACTGCGGTCATCATTATCTGGAATTTATTTTTGGATATTGTTGTAATCTTTAAAATGCACAAAGACGTTGTTGCATTATTACAGCCATATGACTAATGTGTCCCCATTCTAATGCTCATCGACTGTTTTCTTTTACAGTGAAAGAATATTACAACCAAATTAAACAAACTTCTATCAGCGGCAGTCAATCATTCTGTTAGGGGAGAGAACTTTGAGCATTATGAACGAACAACTGACATTTGCACATTCATCATTTTCAATAGCGATAAAACAGAAACATTTTGCATATTACAAAAACTTTAAATCTTACTGAGTAACTGAAGAAGTCATTTTCAAAGGGAATATTACAAGGGAATAAAATAAAAACCATGTTGAACGGCAAATTAACGGAGAAACGGCGAATACAGCCGGGTTACGAAACATTTAGAATGGTGTCATTAATCATCTTATGACCGATTGTTTTCAATGAGCGTTTGCGGGCCAGATGGATGTTGTGTGCAGCTGAAAGACATTTTTCATAAATGTCTATCGCGATTGCTCATTCATCTGGTAATTGCAACTCGAATGATTGTTGAGACTCTGAATACAGCCGAAAAAATAAGTTCATTATCCACAATTGTGCACATGACAGACAATATCTTAAAAGAAGAGAGAGAGCATGTAATGAAAGACAATGTTTCAGGAGGGCAGTGATCCAGGAGTAGATGTATCGGAGGATGAGGAATTAAGAGGTGCATTGGATATGCATCAACTCATCTATCAACAAGGACCACTCTCTGATTCACCACCGCAGACTGCTGATCAAGTTATCGAAGAAATAGATCAAATGCTACAGGTAAATGTGAGCGTATTTTTTAGCAATCATCTGATTTGCAAATAGTATCAGTCATAATGCCATAGCGATTAAGCGACCATTTACAAACTGAAAACTTTGAAACTAAACCGAAAGCGTTTAGAAACAAGTAAATGAGTGTAATTGAGTCGTAATCGAGTAAAATCCATATGGTAGCTATTTCCTGAAGTGATTTGATACCTGCACAGATGATCATCTCTTATCATAATCAGTGATGAAGTATTCTGTATTTTCAACTAGCATCGAACAATACTCTACTTTGAAGCAATATCCGTCAGAATTCTTTGCAAATCGCCTTATTGAATGCCCACAGATCTTCGAATAGATCCACAGCAATATTTCGTTTAAGCAAAGAGCTGGGTTAGGAATTCAAAATAATAAATTTCCGAGAAGGAGAAAAATTTTGGGAAAAATGAAGGATGGATAATCTTCACCTTAAGAGATGTGGCTGAATTTAGACTGTGCACAGTAATTATTGTTTCAGTCATGCGATTTTACTGGTTCAATGATGACCGATCGTACGATGGAATCCGTCGACAGTATGTATTCATCAATGCGCTCTCCGCTGCCATCCGCACAGTCCGAGCTGGACGCCAAGTTCAGGCAGGCCACTGCCATCACTGCAAATCCTGAATGTAAGCATTCTTGCTGTTTTAAACTGAACCGTTTGAGTCTGTGAAGGAGTTTGTCCTCTGTTATCCACCCGTGTCTGCGTCCAATCGCGACCTAAACCAATATTACCTTTCCAATTATCAGTTGAATCGGTTTTTTGGTTCTGTTCGATCGGAAACAAAATCGGTTTCATCCAGTATCCTTGAAAAGGATTTAATAACAGCTCGAAATGTTGATCTGCAATTAGTTCATGAATAATCTAAAGTGTTGAATATTAAAGTGTATCCAGGCCTAGATGGTAAGTTGAGGAACTGGATTAAGCTATTGCTATTATGCCATATGTAAATGAATTGCGATTGCACAATTGTGTTGCTGATTTATTTTCTGAGTATTGTTTGATTGATTGAAACTGTCTAGATAGAGCAATGGTGAATTTGCTGAATGAAATACATGCATGTGGTCATTCTTTTTCTCCTCAACTGTTTTTTCGTTGGCAGATGCTTGTATCTTGTATCGCTTATTGCTAGCTATAAGATATTTTCGAATTTTTTTCAAAAGGATATTTTTGGCTTTCGTTGCGTTTCTCATGTCGCAAGAGGTTTTTTGTCATTCGATTATCCTTTGCACATTTATTTTCCTATTACTAATCAATGATTTTGAAGGGGTCTGATTGTGAGCGTTCTCCAAATTTCTTTTGTAAGTTTAATAGGAAATTTGTAATTTTATGTTACTCAATTGTTAAGCCAACGACCAATAGGGACATGTTCAAGCGGTTTAGTTGCTAATAAAGCATTTCATGACCTAGCATTTTGATCTACTGCCGTTTGATATGATCCAACTGCATGATCCGTCGATTCTTTACGTATTATAGCAAAATTTATATGACCTTAACAATTTCAAGGAATATTTGGCATGCTAAAACTGCTCATGTAGTATTATTAAAGCAAATTAAGTGTTGATTAATTCAACGGATGAAAACTATTCAATTAGGCTGTGATATAGATTGTTTTCACGTCCGATTATCATCGTTCGAATACGTTCAGTCGAACATACTGTCTTTCTCTTCATTGTTTTAGAAACTTCCAGCTTCTGCTTCGTCCTTTGCTTGAATTTTGAAATGGTTTTTTTTTTGAGTTCATTTCACTGTTTAGTTTAGATCCTCATCGGTGATTGATTAGTAGCATTTTGTTTGATTTCTCTATGTTTTTAAGTAATTCTTTTTGAATATTCCTTTGGTTCATTGAACATTTGTGTAAGTTAATGATGCGATTTGAACGATCATTTCAGATCTTCAGTCACTATCGTACAGTAAATTGGTTACTTTAAATGCTGAAATGGAGCAACTCATACAGGTTGGGTGAAGTTTGCGTATTTCCATTGACGTTTTTTGATTATTGATACTTATAAGGACAAAATTGTTTCCTATTTTACACAATACAGTTGGTAAAGATGTGGTGTTTGGGTACAAAATCCTCAAAAGCTTATCAACTCGTGAACGGACTAAACCTGAATAGAGCATTGATAGTAGTGAGGATCAAAAATAACTAGATTTTGGTAAACCAGCCACATATCATGATTGATGATCGGATGTGATTTGGTTTTGATTGTTTGAAAAATATTGAATTCAGGTTTATAACGACAGTTTAGTGGAGCAATTGGCGCATAGGGATGAATTGGAATATGAGAAAGAAATGAAGAATACTTTCATCTCGTTACTTCTATCCATCCAGAATCGACGACGACAATTCGCAAATGAACGAAAACGAAAAGCGCTCAAAATCGATTCATCTCAATTGCCGCAGGTATTCACTTTGATATCTCATCTCATCTCATCATGTTATATCCATTTCAATAAATATTTATGATGGTTTTCAAGTTTGAACTGCCCAGGGAAACTGAATTGATGCGGATTATAAATTTTCTGCTTTGTATTTCAGTATATGACTGCATCGATACCCTACGATGAAACACATCAAAATATGGACAACAACACCTTGCAAGCACTCATCAAATGTAACATTTTATTGAAATGATTTTCATTTACTCCGTTTGTGAAAAACTTTTCATATGAAGTGATCTGATTTCTCAATTAGCGATAACATATGAATATCTGTACACTATTCGATCTGGCAGAATCTCTGCAATCAGGAAAACATATATTTTGCCGAGCGATTTCGCTTTCTCGAGGACATATAGCTATTCACGAAAATTTGAAATTGTGAATACAAATATGGTAAATTGACTAATGGCAAAGTGAACATTTCAATGGTGATTTTGTTATTTCAGTATTACGAGCGATTGACGATGACAATCCAGCAGTTCCGAGCATGCTCACCGATTATATCCTAACTGGTGAGTACCATAGTGTTGGGTTGTTGTTTGTTCTTTTTTACAAAAACAATTTTCATCTCATTTATTCACAATAAAGCCGTGAATTCATCGAATTTTAAATATGCCACGTATTTGCTGTTTATTTATTGGTGCTCATGAAGAATTAATCAAATATTTTCAGTGCTTTGCCCGTCGACTACATCGTCTATGATAGCGAATATTGTGAATTAATGGAAAATTACAGTACAGATTTTTTTTCGCGTTTCACGAATTTGATGTATTATAGAAGAAGAATCCTGATGAAATGAATCTATGGAAGAGAAGTATATCATACCGCATTTTTTGGCGTTCATAAGGACATACTAGTCGCTTTCTTCATTACCATAATTATGAGTGTTATTCGTTAATATTTATATTAAATATTATTATTGTATTTGGTATTATTATCAACCGTAATGTGTTGTTGTTAGATTGCGTGCGTTTTGCCATATTTTCAAATATACTGCTGATTTTAACAGTTTTGTTCATATTCATTTGGTATTTATTCGATTCATTCGTTGTGATCAGTAGAGCATATTTTTGAGGTGATGGTGATATTGAATGAAGAGTTATATTGAAGATTCTCTCATGAGTATGCGAAATTGAAGGGAAGTGAGGATATAAGGTAAGACTGAGTCGAATGCCTCAACATTCACTGTTGTCTTCGAGGATTTTGTAGAAATTGAGAGTCTAAATTCAGACACATCCTCTAAAGTGAAGATCATCCATCTCTCATGTTTCCCAAAACTTTCTCCCTTATCAGAAATTTATTATTTTGAATTCCTAACCCAGCTTTTGGTTAAACGAAATATTGCCATCGATCTATTCATGAGGATTTGGTGTATTCAATAAGGTGATTTGCAAAGAATTCTGATGGGTATTGCTTAAAAATAGAGTATAGATCGATGCTATGATTTTTACTCTCATTTTATATCGTAGCCAATTTTTCGACTATCTTCTCTTCATGATATCATCATTACTTTGGCGGTCAGGTAACCGTCTTTACGGTGTGTTGCTCTAACTGATTGACGACGTTTCTTTATTTTGCTTATTTGGAGGAGCTCAATTCGAATTGTGAGCCAACCGGATTCATTCAATTAATATATCTTGTATAATGCAAGCTTTATTGCTCGCTTACTGTAATGTTCCTTAAAATCAAATTCTTCGTTCTATCATTCGATGCTTTAGCGCCTCTCGTTTCGTTGTTTTGTTGAAGCAGTTTGACTTTTGTGGATGTCGAAACTGTGTCAGTTTTAGGTTTTGAACTTATTTGTCGCATACTGCTACTGAGCATTGTTCATCAATACTTGAAGATTTGTTTATTCTAAATTCATGGATTAATTGGGACTCAAGAATTTGAGGATTGAATTATTACTAAAGAAATCTGAAAGTCAGATTGTCCTTCGGTGTTATCAACTGAAAATTTTCTTCATTTTCCAAAAAATTTCTAAGTAAAGGAAATTCAACACAAGAGAAATCTCCTTCCTTTTCAGTCATTTGAAATCTCCGCTTAATCTTTCAGTATTTTACCGTTGTTCAACCGTCTCAACTGTTGTTTGAACTTATTATCGAAAGCATTCTCAAAATCATGCTCCTCCTCACAATTTCAATGCATTTTTCAAGTTGTTCTCTCGTCTTTGATTTGTCTGTTTTTTGGGGTTTGTTATTTCGCATATTCAATGTGTTTTGGTTTGTGTTTTTTTGTTGATAATTATTTTATCGTGTTTACGATTTTTCGACTGCTGCAGAGAAATAATTCCTCTTTTAAACTTCTCTCATTGAAATGATTTTCCTTGTTCGTTTCAAATTTTATTCCATAATCATTACTGTATAAATGCCGATCTCGTCGCATAAAATCAACAGTGTTGCATTCGATTCGCTTGAAAGCTTCTCAAGAACTCAAGAAAAGTGTTTATGATCTGACAATGAGCAACTGAAATGAGCAAATGCATGGCGAAAGAATAACGTAGTAATGAAAACTTAATAGTGGCAGTATCAACAACATATAATGATGATGTTTGTAATAACATCGTTAGCAATAACTATATCAAAATAATACTAGCAATAATAATAGTGTAATAGTGGTCATTATGAATAATAGCACCAGATAATATCAAAACAAAAGATCCTGCAAAAACTGCACAAACATATTTTACAACACTAATAATAATAATAATAATAATAATAATAATAATAAAACACCAGATAATAACATTGATAACTGGAAGTATCAGCAATAGTAATAATAAGAGTGAATGTGAGTATGCTCATAGGGACAAAACATGATAATATCAATGCTTATTCAAACGAGATTTCATTATGCATTTATTCGATTCGATTCGATTAAAACCACTGGTCACAAGCCATCTGCTCCACATTCAGAACTAATATCCATCGCTTGGTGCATCTAAAAAATCCAACGGCTGGTGCTACAATGCATTTGTTGCATATGGAATTACTATCGACCTGGTAGATAGGTGCGGTCATAGAAATTCGTTTGGTTTTATGGATTGAACATGTAAGTCGCAAAGTTTTTAAAAACAAAGAACTGTCATAATGCGCGGAACACACTGATTGCTTGGATTTATACGGATTGCTGAAAATTTCTTCACTTCAATCGTCAATAAATTTAGAAGTAACGAAAGCATGTGCGATTAGCTCGTACTGATTATTTTTATTCACAATCACTATTGCACTCTGCCAAATAAATAATTGCTGTCAACTGCTGTCAACATATGAGAACAGTTGATTCGGCTTGTTCGATCTAGTGATCAGATTTCAAAACTCTGTATTGTATGTAAATGACATACACGTATTAAGCAATCTCAAGATTACTTTTGCAAAGTATAACCGCAAAAATATCAATTTTTGCATGAGAAAGAACATTTTTCATTTTGCTTACAATCAGTCTAAAACTGAACTGTTCAATTACATTGGATCTGCTTAAGAACTTGTGAAGTCACATATCTTGTCGTAAATACTAATTTACACAATGGCATGTAATACAAACAAGACACTTGAGCAAATTTATCAAACTAAAAACAACAACACAACAATGCTTTAAACGGTAATCGAGTGATCTTTTGGTTTATGGTAGAAAACAATTTTTGGTGTTGCAATCGATTTCATTGATAAGCGTACACTGGGTTTAATAGGTAATTCCTTGCTGATATCTTTACCGATCGGTGAACATCGCTGAGCCGGTATCAACCATGGGATATTGTCTGCTTCCATCACCGAATCACTACTGAAATAAAACAGCTCAAATAGACTTACTCAGAGCCGTAATTAACCTTCTGCTCGGCTATTATATGGTGATGAAAAACAATCTCAATCTAGGAGCTTTGATGTACCTCTTTGCAATAATCAACATTCTGTGATAATAAATACTCAACATCCTTAAGTATGCAATATGATTCTTCGTCTAAACTTTGGGCTCTATCGACATCGGTTATATCTTCTGGTTTGGCTGCAGGAACCGTAAAATGAAACTAGATGCTCGCTTCCAAGCAGTGAGTTCTGGCAGAAACCCGTGCAAGAACTCACTCCGAATTGATCAATAGTATTCCATTCCAGGCGACCATTTCTGCGTTGTCACAGCACAATCGAGGTGGAATTGTTAACAGCGAATAGCCATATGTATGTGCAATTTTTTCGAGGGCACTGAGAATATACGCATTCGAGGCAACACCTCCGGATACGACAATACGACGATTCTGCGTTGGGATCTGCATTATACAAGATATCTGTACATCTTCTCAATAACTGATTCCGAATCTGTACTGACAATGAAAGTTATATGATGGATCATGCGCTTTCATTGGCCTTTCGATCTGAGACCAAATTCAAGACTTTAGAAACGATCATGTGTAACGATCATGTAAGATTCAGAATAAGAAGAAACCTTCTTCGAATTGTTGATATACTCAAGACAATGATGTAGTTTGTTCGCTAAATGAGCCGCGACTGAATGCTGAAATATCAAATGAATTCAGTTAAGCAGAATGACTGTAACAGCTGAAAGCGGGGATTTTTATCATATGGCACTGTCGGACTGACCAATTTGGATGTAGGAGAAGCGAAATTTGGGAAACGATTTAAATGAAGTATTAAATGAGCTATATGAATTCGACGACATTCTTCTATTTCAGTTCGTTTTGAATTCTGAATTTCAGTTTTTTAATTTTCCTGGTATCAAAAGACTCTTATTTTCTCCCGACTTGTTTCAAAGTAGCTATAGTTTTCTAAATCATGATAATCGCTATACCACTATAATATAAAGATGTCAACATTCTGAATCACCATCGTATTGCAACGATAAAATACCAAATGATAATGTAGGTTTCACCTGGACACTTGCACAAAAATTTTCCACATTCAACGATGCAGACTTCAGTTTTCTTAATAATGTCAGATATGAATTTTTGACAGAGTTGAAGTCCATATTGGGACCATTTGTGCCTGGCATATTGACTCGATAATGTAAATGTCCATCCAGTGAACAGCTGAAATTATACCTACCCTCTTGACGAATTTTGCACTGTTCTGTGGACGAAATATGATCACTACAAATGATTAACACAATGAAAGTGATCTCAACGTCAACATTTTCTACCGATATGTGTGATACTCGAAAAGAACTGAAACATAGAAGGCAAAAATCGGACTTTTTGGCCAGTTGCTCAAGTGCCGCGCCCGGATGCAGACCAATGAATTCAGTAAACGCTTCAGATGGCAACGATCTGGCTATTTTGTCTAGACACTCGCCAGGGCTTCCTGAGACGCTCGACGCTAACAGCTCGAAGTTTTCGGGTCCGTATGCGATCGTGATCAGAGCATGACCACCCGAAATAAGGACACATACATAAGGAAAGCGCAGTTCAGGATGTAGCAGCGATGCGATGGTGGCATGTGCTTGCATATGATGAACGCTGACGAAACGAGTTCGAGCCTGCCTGAAATATCACAAATTATCATTTTTATCAAACACCAGTAATCGATGCTGATATAAAACTGCAGAATTTCACCACTTCAAAGTTTCAGTCTCAGCAAATACCGGTGATAAGTCATGAAAAAATCCCAAACATTATATCTGCTAGGTATGTTATATGTATTCTGCATAGAATACTGTGAAATTCTCGTATTTGGTCTATTGTATCAATACCTTGGGTAAATCGCTGAAAAATGTGTCATTCAAACGGCGAACCTAGCCAACGAAAGTGCTTTAGCGATTCCAACTCGCAGGGCAATCACAAGCCCAGGCCTCGTACTTACGGCTATTCCATCCAGATCTGCCAGACGCATTCCACTTTCTTCCAAACATTCATCGACGAAACGGCTGATAAGATTTCGATGCTAAAAAAAGTCGAAGTTATGTCGATTCTGCAATTTCAAATTCCAAAAACTGTGTGAACATTCGTTGCATTAGCTTAGGATGTGATTTTGATCAATTTGTAATGGAAACAGTAGTATGAAGACTATAGTTGTCATCGTGGAAAAAGATTATGATCGAGATGAGATGAATTTTTGCTGACTAGGCACGGAATCACCAACATTTAGATTCATGAGGAGCTTGTTCAATAAGGAATGAATGATCAACATTAAATGAAGTACAGTAAACAGTGGATTGAACCTGTTGGGCCACAAGACTCGGGCATATTCCTCCAAGGCGATTCTGAACTTCTCGATTCGCATATCGTCTCGAACTGAGCACTTTTCGGCGACTGGTCAGCACACAGACCGCCGTATCGTCACAACTGATCGACGATCACTTTATTAACATTCTGAATCATTTGTTCACCTTTCTAGTACTAATCTATTTTCAAAACTTCCACTAAATCCTTATGGTTTCCGCATATTGAAATCAGAATCAATCGCATCTTCAGGGTCAAACGTTTCTATGAAATCTGCTACAAGTCGCATCCTCTTGAATTTGGACGAGAACTGCGGTTTCCAACTGAATTAGCCACAAATCAGCGCATCATTTTGAACAAGGAAAGTGAAATTCGAAGACTTTGAAATGTTTAATGAATTCAGATTTGAATAGTATACCTTGTTTCAATACCCATTACTGCCATATTATGCTTGAATTGAATCGATGAAGTGGTAGGTGATGTTCCGGGCAGGAATCGCTTGCACTGGTAAAATCTCGAAGAAGCATTTAGAGGTTTACAAAGATGCTGTAGCAATTGTTTCATTAGAGTGACTTCTTTCAGGACTGGAGGAATTCGTGCTCCTATAAGAGTATGAAACTATATTTAGAGAGTGGATCAAATATCAATTGTGCACGACAGCATTTTTTGCTTCTTTTTATGTTGAAGAGACGATAATCAATAACTTTTAATTTCCTAAAGATTGAACGCATAATTTTCAGTTGAAAATGAAGCAATCTTCATTGTTCACTGTAGACATGGGTTGTGATACTGGCTGCCTATTGAGTCTCTTACTGACTCTCGTGAATCTAGCTGACAATGAGCTCATTTATGGAAACGTTTGGTTTGTAAAACTCTTCTTCACTCTAGCGGCCTTACAAGATAATGAGGTAAATACCTCTATCCAACGGGTCTGTGGAACCTCAAAATGCTGCAAAATCTGCTAAAAATAAGTCTTTGATAGGATATGACATACAACTGAATTGTGCGCCATAATGATACCGTAGTGTAGAGAGGATGATGTTTTGTTTGGTATAGGAAATGGGCACCAAGCAAAGTGTAAAAAAAGTACGAAGATGTACAACCTATATCACATCGATTTTATCATAACGCCTAGAGATAGAAGAGAGATGAGGATCAATGCAACACCAAAATGTTGGCATTAAAGTTCATCATTTGCTGTGTAGTTGACTTATCCGCTGGATAATAAGATATGGTAGTTAATGTCATAACTCTGTGATATTCCCATACTGTAGTCAATTCCCGCCTTATTCGCTCAGAATGGCATTTCTTAGGATTACGTAAATATAGTCGAGAGTGTTTCTTTCGAGCGTCTCCATATCTAGTCTTGTCCCTCAGTGCTCTGAGTGTTTACTGAGGTCTACGGCAACTCAATCGTTTATTGTGTTGCGTATGTTATGAACGTGATATCAGTATTATCTTTCAACAGATTTTCTTTTTCTTCGTCAATTTTCTAATTTTCAATAGTAACTCTCGATCAAATCCTGAGTGAAATGAAAACCTACCAAATGAAGTATTCTGCTCTCTGATGAAATCATAATCTCGAAACCATTCAAATGCTAGAGATTTCACAATTTCGTATGAAATGTGAATGTGCATCAGTCCATATTTCAAGTAAATCAAGTGTTTTTTCATGAGTTTCCATAGGTACTGAAACATTTTCGCAGAAGTTTTCTTTTTTTGAGTAAGTAGTGACGAAAAAATTCTCACTGTTGCACAAAAATGACGTTGCCTCAGATGGAAAGGGTGATTGATCTTCAATCATCTGCATAACTTCAAGGCAATTCTACAAGATTATCCAGGCAATCGATTTAAACGTCCAGCAACACTTTTTTGCCTTATAAACAACAACTGCTTTAGGTTTGTGGCATCGATATACCTACCCGAAACACATCACCAATCAACCTCTTCGTTTAGAATGGACGACAAATACGATCGCTCCAAGGGAGGAAATAAGGTCTCAATTGAAATTTCTCGTTGCCTGCATGCCACCACCACTCCGAAAGGATCACTTAAGAAAGAACCATAATGCACTGTAAACCTAGCAAGTGACCAACACTCAATGAGTTTGGTCATTTCGATATGGTAACGTTAAGAGTTAAGGATCGAATACGAGAAAAGTCCAATGTTCGATCCCATACACTCCCAAACTCAGAGTATTTACAAATACTCACGAAAAAACCTAATCACGGAAAAAGCTATCCGATATTCCATTCAGTCACTTATCCCTTCTCTTAATAAGAATTATCCGGAAGTAGATAGAAATTCTTTCTCCAGTTTTTTGATAATGAAACGTTACCATCAGAATTCTTCCAGTGAGATGTTCCAGCACTATTGGAGAGCTTGTTCCCATCAGACTCAAAGTAAACATCTCTTTCTTCATAGAGAATCTAGTTAGGATGTCAAATCATATTTAACCTCTCTATTCTAGATGTCTCATTATTGTAGTTGTCAAATAGCCTTTGGTTCTTGCGCCTATATTTCCGAAAAAACAAATCTTCAGATTCAACATTTCATGCAGCTGTTACCTTTGTAAACAAAAATTCATGTTAACTGCCTGAAATACCGTTTACTTCCAGCACTAGTACGCCATTGAATTTGAAGCAAAACTTTCCGTTCGCTCTGTCTAGCTCTGCTTAAGTTAACCTTATCTTAACTTTAACTTCATAAATATTGCTTTCTAGTTATCTTCGTTCTATTAATCTAATGACTAATCACTGCATTCCTTTACTGCTTTCATGAGATCAGTTGGAAAAACATGTTCTAAGCCTTCGTGGCTTCATCTTCAAGCTTTCATCATCAAGCAGCATATTTGAGATCGTGATTAAACTCATCCGCATTACGCATATTGCCTGTACTCTGAAGCTGGTTGAATCTTTTTGATCTCCACTAAAATGTTTACATATTTCTGTTCGATTTTAAATTCCATTCGTTTATCTATCTGGTTTTTTCTTAATTTATTCTCATGTCTCATTCCCATGATTGCTCTTCACCATGCACGTATAAAAGAAAGAAGCACTGGAATATCACAAAGTAACATCCACCTATGATTTTTTTATCATTCACCTTTCATATATTTATGTTGCTTATCGATTCTTCGGTCTTTTCAATTGATAGAAACATTAATGCTACGTCATTTTTGTTTCATTCTTTCGTTCTAAACAAGTGTGAAGGAAGCACTTTATTATTGAGATAAGCTATTCTTATGTCCTTTGGGAATGTAAACCGAATTCTATATCCCGCCCTGTTTGAAAATATCACAGACGTTATGTAAGCCTAAGAGGACGATAACAGATAAGTAGATACAAGCCAAATCATAGCCTACCTCAATGACCTCAACTCGCAACCTCAATGATATTTGGTGCACCACTCTGTTCTGAGCAAAACTCTTTGGTATCAATAGCAGCAATGAGTGCTGACGAACTTTGTTGAGAGTGACGAGATCTGTTATGAATTCGGTACGAAGAATGCTTAACACTGCGTGCGGTCGCGTAATCATACTAGTCGGCGTTATCGCTGCTGCTGCTGCTGTTGTTATTGAGTGTTGTACGTTGTTGACGTCCATACTTGGTGTTGATAAAATTAAGTGAGGTAATTTTGTTTAACCGATTCAAGAAGATGTCTTCAATGAGCGCAAGAGTCTATGTGGGACGATTGTCGTATCGTGCCTCGGAACGTGACATCGAACACTTCTTCCGTGGTTACGGACGTATTCGTGATATCGTGCTCAAAAATGGTTTCGGCTTTGTGGTAAGTGTTTTACGTACCACTTTTTTTAAAAAATTTTGTCTTATGTGATTATCTACTGATCTAGTGCCTCAGCAACAGTTTCCGTGTAATTTGCATTAGGAGCACCGTGACAACATTTGTGCATTTAAAGGTCGAATATGTAAATTGAATCAAAATTGAATGAGATGAGTTATTCAGATGTTCCGTTTTTTGGTTAGTGTTAGTTTTCACGAATGAGTTTTGCAGGAATTTGACGATCCACGTGACGCAGACGATGCAGTATATGAGTTGAACGGCAAGGATTTATGTGGTGAGCGCGTTATCCTGGAGTTTTCACGTCGTGGACCACGAGGACGTGGCGGCATGTACGATAGGTATCCACCACCCAGACGCGAATCAAGGTCAGATTCGAGGAATATTCGGTAGTTTGCTTAATCTTGTTCATATTTCTTCGAATTTCTCCATTCATTATTTGTTTACATACAGCCATTCATAACGCGTCCATAACGGTTAGTTGATTCGTGTTCACTGGGCCGATTCGCATCGTTTTCCGTTCCCACTGACCGGACTTTGTCATTTCGTATTGTTTTTCGCGGAGTCGGTATTCAAAGGTATGAAGAATACAATGAATTCAGAACTAAATATATCTTAAATACGATGAAAAATATATCTTAAGTACGATGAACCAAATATATTAACACTATAAGTATTGAACACTACGAATTGCAGATATGGTCCACCACAACAAACACGCCATCGTATAATTGTTGAAAATCTATCATCCCGATGCTCGTGGCAGGTGAGAAAAATTGGTTGGACGTTCTTTTCGTGCGAGATGATCTGAGCTGATCGCCGTTCTCTGAAGGAGGGTATCTCAGAAGGCTAAGGCGAAGGCGCTATAAGTGAAGGCGAAGCGAATTGACTGAGAGGGATGGGAAGAACGCACTTACGTTGGAAGAGTGGATCGTACCGCGAAGGCAGCCTTGTGATGACGTTCTGATGGCGTAACCAACAGAAGTACCACTACCATGAAACATGCTTACATTCTTTTCAGAATTCACAACCTTTCAAAACTATCTATCCCAATGACAAATTTGGTTGGTGGGGCCTTATAAGAAACACTGAATTCATGCACAGACATGTAAGATATTTTCAAAAAGTCAGTCCTCTATGGTACTATTTCGAAAGGAATATGTCATCAAATTCATACAATGCCAGTCGTTTACACCACAAAACCATAGCCACGGCGTGCTTGGTGGCTGAATTCTTCGGCATTAATATCTAATGATATATTACCGCTGAATTTGGCTTTACTGCTACTTCGGTACGGTACGGTGCGATGCGTTACGTTACGTTACGGTACGATCGGTACGGTACACGAGGCTGGTTCTGTGCGCTGGGATGCGACGCAGTGCGTGGCGAAGCGAAACGAAGAGAAAGATCCAACAGGCGCCGCCGCCTGTTTACGAAACTCTCCAAAATCTTAGGGTATTTGACAGTGGTCGGTTCTGTCAGTCGTGATGCTTCGGGTACGCTCGTTCTCGTTGTATCGTTCGCGGTTCTCCTACTTGGTTCTCGGGTGTGTCTTGTTTCTGAGCTGATCTGATATGAACTGAACTGAACTGAACTGATGCCTACTAACGCCACCACTACCGTTTCGTTTCGTGTGTGAGAGAGCGAGCGAGCGCTGCACACCACCTCTATATACACGGACGGTCAGTTAATAAAGTCACTTCAAAATCAACAAATTTCGGTGTGTGCGTGTGACCCTTACCGTGCTTTCATATCTGAAATATGCGCTTCATGCCATCAAAACGGTTGTTTTTCTGCGTCGAATGGTTGGGTTTCACCAATGAGATGATTCGATCTCTTCTAGTAATGCGTATTCGATTTGATCGAAAGCACGGTTCGTTGGTCATACCTCAACATGGGTGTTTCTTTGGTTCGCTTTTTGGGATTCCGTTTGATTCGCTGCTGATCAATCATTTAAAACGCGTCTCTCTGATTTTTCTCATTGATTAGATAAAGTGAACACATGTATCATCTCTACTACGTTCATAATCAACGCTTCGAGTGCATTCTCGTAAAGTTGTAAGGCTGTTTCATTCTATTCCACTGGAACATTTCTAAAGCTCTTCATCCACATTATTCGCAGTTTTATGCAAACTGTCAGCGGAAGGTTCACCTCGAGTTTATTTCAAACGAGTAAATGCTTGTTTGGAACTGAAATTTTACGAGGGAAAGCACACTTGAAACTGTCGAATGATTGGAATAACTGATGTAACGTTCATATAACTGCGATTGGTTTTTGGTGGTTATCTTGATGGAATGAAATGATGAGAGGGGCGAACCTTTCGTATCCTGAAGCAATATGTCAAAGTACTCACTGTAACGATTGCGCATAGCTGTGAATTCTTCAACACAAGCACACACATCTGTCTGTATATTTCTGCGTTCAGCAGGCAACAGCTGATGAAAAGCATGAGATTGCTAGAGGCGGCTCAACACTAGAAGGTCGTTTTCCAGTTGAAAAGGAACGAATCTGTGCCCAACGGAGGTTACTGAAGTCGAATCAGTATCTGCTTCCCGGCAACTCGTCCGTCGAATAGCGTTCAGCCCGCCGCACAGTCAAGCGCATGCAAGCGTTGCATTTCATTTTTTCTTGTCAACAAATGTAACGATGCATCAGATGGCGGCGTTCTGATGTGAAATTTTTGCTTGGAAATAAATTTTTCAAAGGTTTGAAAGCTCAACAATATCTTTCAGGATCTAAAAGACATAATGCGTACAGCTGGTGAAGTAACGTTTGCGGATGCGCATAAACAGCATGCAAATGAGGGGTAAGCTTCCATTGTTCATTTTAAAGTTCCTTTCAACAAAATCTTTCCGTTCATGAATTCGTACGTTAATGTTGAGCTGAAAAGCACCGATTTGGGACTTTTTTTAACATACCGTTCAGTACTTTTAGCATTGTCTGTTTCCAATCACGCGACGATCTGGAACGTGCAATGGACAAACTGCAAGGCAAAGAGGTGAACGGTCGTAAATTGAAACTGGTTGACGATTCAGAGAAACGAGACAGTCGTAGCAGAAGGTAATGAGGCATTTTAGTTGCTCTGCTTTGATTTTAATCAGTCAGCACTTCTGTTTCATTCAGTGCGAATTGCAGTCGTGATTTTGAAGTTTTGTTCTATCGCATTCTTCTATCTGATTCCCACCACGATTTGGACTAATCACAATCTATCTTGCAGTCGTTCGCGTTCACGCTCCCGTTCACGCTCTCGCAGACGTTCACGTTCTCGCAGTAACTCGTCACGTTCACGATCGCGCTCTCGTACACGCTCTCGCTCACGTACACGTTCGCGTTCCCATACGCGTTCACGTTCGCATTCGACGCGTTCACGTTCCAAATCACGTTCCGCATCGGGCAGTCCTGCACCAGCAGTGAAACGTGAACGAAGCGGCGCTGCCGAGGCGGACGAACGCTCGAAGTCGCGTTCACGTTCCAGATCTGCCTCACCCAGATCACGTTCACAGTCACCAACAGCAAATGCAAGCGCAAAAGTTGAGGATGCACCGATGGAGAACGGTGGCGATTCGAATGCGGATCGCGAGCGCGAGAATGGCCACGATCGTGAGAGTGACCAGGAGAAGGATCAGACAATGAAAAGTGACGAAGGCAGTCGCAGCCGTAGCCACAGCAGAAGTCATTCGCGCAGTCGCAGCCATACACACAGCCCAACACCTGAATGAGCACATATAATTTCCACAGACAGATCGATAACTTTTTTGAGTGTACAATCGTTCGTTTCAATTGAGTGTGGTATTAATCAGAAACCCAGCAATTGTTTTTCAAGGAAATATGCCCTTTCAAGTTTGATCAGAAGTAATTTTTTGTTAGTCAGCAAGAGATTGGGGGAGAAAGATGAAATGATGAAACGGAATTAAGAAATGGCCCGAGATTCCGGCTTGGGTTTTGATTTTCGAGTCGTATGTCGCATCATTCCTTAATGCAGTTGTTATGTTAGCAATATGGCTGTTCAAGTGTTATGCCAAAAATATTACCGCTAACATGTATGTGTTCGTGAGTGTGTTTTTACTGATAAATTACTTTTTTTGTAGAATATGGTTGATTTTATTCAGATTATTTTGATATGTATTGCTCGTGGTAGTGGTTATGATAAGAGCACGGTAGATTTTGGTTTCTTGAAGCGAATGATCATCTATCAATGGAACATTTTCAACCTTGAGTGGTTTATGTTTTAATCTCTCAACTTGGAGTGAAGTTCATATAATGTGTTACCATATTTGTCGTAATCAGTTTCGTTTAATTGTTTTATTGTTTTTGTTGTTTCATTGACTTAATCAGTTGAACGACGAAAATTGCATGCATGGAACGATCAGAGCAGTTTGTTTAACGAAGATTGAGCTGTTTTTTGGTTGAAGTGTTTCTTTTTTATTCATTTATCTATGTGTAGTTTAGGCGAGTTTAATGGCTCATTTATCTATACGTACATAATATGGGCCTGTTTGTCCAAATCAGTTTTTGCGTTATTTGTTGATAAATTTTGGTAGAATTCTGTTTCTGACCGCATATATTTATTTGTTCTGAGGTTTATCATTAAGCATTAACTTGACTTTTTACCATATTTCAGTGCATCATTTTGCAACATTCATCATTGATCTTTATACTATATTGAATTTATCACGTTCAACTCCGTTGTTGTTGTTGTTGTTGTTTGCTGTCATTACCCACCAGCAGTTCGTATTTTATATCAATGTTCCTGTTGTTATCGTCGTTACTACAATTGCTAATGTCGATATCCTCTAATATAATGTGTACTCGTTTTCGTTTGATCCTCATTCGCTTATTTTGTTTCATGTTTTCAAATAAATCAGTTTTCAGTTTTGTTTTTCTGCTCACTTTGAATTTTTCTTATCAGATTCATTCTTCACAAAACGATAATGTAGCGTGTAGCCTTCGAGCAATTTTTGTTGCCTTATTGACGGACAAGAAATGAGCACAACTCCAGATAGTGTGCAGATTCTGAGGTTTCTAGAACTGAGACGTCGAGAGAGATGAGTGGAAAGTTTTTGAAATGTTGGCAAAATCCAGCTTATAGTGTGCGAAATGTGGAGATTGCTGTCCATACGGTAAAGCCTCGGGTATGTCTCACAAATGCAGTCAACGACGGATCAGCTGAGTAATACTGAAGCAGTGTAAGCAATCTATGGATGGCATTTAAACATTTTTGAATAGTGATCAGATAGAATGGTTTATTGTTTCATAATTGCATCTTATATTGAATTAACGAAATGCAGCATTCCAATTCGTATTGGTTAGGCTTGATTTTGGAATGATGATTTCTGAGCGGTTTATGAACGATCACTCTGGATGCAATTCGACCGAACCGTCTGGTTTCAATTCGCAGTTGTATGTCTGTAATTTCAATGACTCATTCATTTCTTTTCAGATGCATTCTGAAATTGAAATGCATTAATTCGATTCGAACATCATTCGAACATACTTTGCCTTTGTGAACAGATTTTGAGTTTACGTCAATTGTAGACCCATCACTGAAGACGCATTTCTCGATTATAACGCCACCACTTGCGAGGCATCTATACACAAAGCCGTCTTCTACCCACCTGCAATAAAACTGATTGAGCTGGCATCGGTGGAGAAGTTAGAATCAATTTTAGGAATCAGTCGAATCTGGCAATTACTCATCATTGAGATTGAATCTTCGGTTCATTCGGTAAAACTGTTTCATTGTCAGGTATTTTATTGTCATGTGAAACATGTGAACGCCGAACGGATCTGTAATCGACAGATTCCTATCAATCGTTAGTTACTGAAATCGCATAATTCCGGAGTGATCAAGTGAGGTAGGTGATTGTTTCGATTGTCACTCACGTATCGCCAGCCTTCTTCTGCTCACCGTTCGCATCGCAACCACCCGATTTAACTCGCAACAGATTGACCATACCTTCGCCTTGATCCACACATCTTAATTAAGCGAGAAATGGACGAAAAGAAAGCGTTTTGAAATGAATCACGTGCACACTTCAAAGAATTGAGCGCTGACGTCAAATTAAAATCAAGCCTTAATCACATATTCTGAGAATAAATCAGTTTTGAGAGCAAAAGTAATTTGATTCATATGATCGGGAGCTCCCTTCAAAATCTATTCATTTAGATCAAAAAATATTTTCTCTTTTGTACCACATTTTTTGATGCTCTCATCTATACATTGATAACTGAGCACATTCATTATTTGCATTCGACCTTGAATTGCTGATGCTGCTGTCGAAAAAACTGCGACCTATTCCATTTGTCTTGGTTCACATTGTAATTCTGTTTCAGTTCACCTGTATGGTTTCAAAGTACCAAAACTGTGGACAAAAAGTAAGCAACTTATTGCTGTTGATATTAGTCAATGTCTTAATAAGATATGTTCCTCGCTCAAAAGCCACCGCCCTGTTAGCTCCAAATCCAAATTACGTTTCATATCATTCTTAACCTGTCACCGATCAATGAGAGCCACCGAATACACCAGAAATCATACTTCCAAATTCAGATGGAACCTATTGACATCAGCTACTTTCAAAGAAGCGTATGCATCGTCGCTTCATATGAATTCTGCGGTCAGAATATACTTCCAAGCAGCAGTCTGATTTATGCAAGGTTCACGGCAGGGACTCATCATGAAGTGATTAGGTGGTGTTGAATTCTGATGTAGAAGCTGACTATCGTTCTCGTCGGCAGAATGCTACTACTACTCACTTAAAGATTATTGATCCTTCGGTAAGTTCGGCGCCGATGGCAACTGGTTTGCCCGAATCAGTTACACAATTCAGAACACGCTCACCATCAGCATCACAGATTTTATTGAAATTTTTACTTTCGATCCACGTTTCACCTACAAATATACACTTGCGTTTTTTTCTATAAATTGCTCTGAAATCATCTAATTACTCCAACGCACAAATTCGAGGGATCATTCAAAAGAACAAATCAAGCATTCTAAAACTATCCCAATGAGACAGTAGTAATGTGGAAATCGAGCTGGAGAGGAGATGAAACATTTGTAAATTGCTTTTGTAAATTGTTTTCTTGATGTTTCGGGTATTATCAAGATATGAATATGGAGAGAAATGACGGTTCTTTCTAACCAACTGCATGACCACCGCAATCAGCTTGTTCCCGTCGATTCATACGCACATCACCAGTTGGTGATCTCACACAATTGTACACCTATAATAGCTTATACACTTCAGTGTTAGTTTAAATTGTGCTCAATTCAAAACTATGATGATGGTCATCGAATTCAATTCGTTTACCGAAGAACAATCTACATTATGACCCATTCACACTCGACTTCATGACAACAACCCATAGGTGAATATCTGCTCGACTTACAGTCCTACTTCTGGATTACCTGGATTGGCCAGGCTATCAAACGTTTGTAACGTTGCTGGCCACAATGCGTTTCCATTCGGTCCTTGATCTTGCCTTCCTTTGCCAGGTGTTACCCAGTTTCTTTGTAATATCGTCTTTCCATTTTATTGGAGATCTCCCGGGTGGCTTTTTATTTCCTTTGGTCTTTTTACAGTCCTACTTCTAATCCTGAGCAATTATCTAATTTACCTACGTTTGCACACTTGTAACTGACTACACAAACTTCAACATTATGCAGAAAGGATTGGGCACGAGTGAAGAATATTTTGAATACGCTGAATTTGTTTAAGCGTATATACTACATACTATGCCATCCTCAGTGGCGCTCCCTCCTGCCGGTACAAACGTTCCTGCCGGCGTTTGACATCCGATGATCTCCGTAGTCCATGAACCATCTGGATTAACGTGACATTGCATACGGTACACATTGTTCACAGTCTGAAACAGCCTCATTCGAAATTGCATCAAAATGATTCCAACTTTATTTGTCTTTACAGTTTTATAAGTGAAACTCAGAGTTGTTGGAAAATTCTTTGCAATTTCCTCTTCAAATTGTTGAGTCTGAGCAGATTTTTTTTAAAATTACAAATCTCATTGTCAGTCATTTGCTTTATTTGCAACGATTCTGAGAAGTTGACTGGAATCATACAAACAACAGTAAATTAATTAATGCTCGATGTACCAAAATTATGTGCCTAGAGACATTGTTATGTTTGATCGCAAGATTGATTGAAATACCTCAATCGAAGGCACTCTTTGTATAGTCAACTAATCGGTCATTTGAACTAGTATTTATGTGTTCTTACTATCATACAATCATTTCTATTGTCATCAGGATTCTTGATTACATAATTCAGATATAAAAATGCAATCATCAGCGATGCCTATTGTCATCGTGTAATCAAATGAGAACTGTGCAGCAACATGCGATTGTCTCTTACCAGTCTTTAGTTTAATATCATTTTAATAAAACAATGTTCACCTCATTAACTGATTACCAAGACAGTACAGAAGCGATTTGTCTCAATGTTAAAAATCAGAAACAAGCCCGTGTTCTATCTGCTGGAATGCATGCATGCAAATGAGGTGAAGGGCAGAATGAAATGAAAATGATCGAATTCAATTGAAAATCGGAATTGAAATGGGACTTGAATTGAATTGAAATGATGTGAAATGGGAATGAACAAAATAAATCGAAACGAATTGAACAAATGAATGAATTGAAAAAATGAATTGAATCGAATTTTTAATCAACTGAAAGTGAACAATTCTCATGCAAGCAAACATCTGTTGTATTTCAAAACAAAATGATGACATTGTATTTCTAGCGAACTTTCAAGCATAATTTGAATTCTGGTGAGAAGCGATATATAACTGTGAACCGGGGCAAGAATTTCCAATGAAAAATTGTGGCAAACGAAAAACAAATGATGAAGACACTTTTTCAAATAGTCAGATGAATGATTTTTTGGGGAATTCTGAAATACTTTGGAGAATTCGTCATATAAATGTGAACGGTGGCCTTTGCCAAGCATTTATTTCGCATAATGAGTTTTTGCTTCCCATTCATTTTTCAGCAAACGATTTTCCAAGCATAATTTTGCTGTGATGGAATCATTTCCATAGCAAAGAATTTTTGGAGGAGGAAAGAGACACTCAAAAGAACACTTTTTGAGGTATTTTCACGCCGTAAGCTCTTATATTTTTTTTTTCTGTTCCTTTAAATCAATCGAAAATGCAACGTCGAACCGGTTCTAAAAGCTACTCTCATACGGTCCACAAACTTTCCTGACAACGAGCTTTGAAATGAGATGATTGCGCTTCAAAAGGGCAAATTTTTGTTTGTTCAACTAATTCTGCTATTCGTTGAACCAAGACTGAAACGTCGCCGCATGAACTGATCAAAGTAAATAAAGTCAATATCACGGAAGTTTGCTTGGAAATAAAACTCTGCTTTGAGATTCAGTCGTGATTCGAAATTGCCATGGATAGCCCTGAAAGATCAGTCCCACTCGTTACAAGACGTATAGTTAGCTGATGGACTTGTAGAGCTCTATGCTTGAACTGTTCCGAAACTGAGACAATGAGACAACTGAAGTATCGCAGTCGACAAAACTTGAATCAACGTACCCATTGCTCTCCATCTTTGTGTTCAACGCCGTCATATTTGCACGCTTCAAAAACGACAGCGCACCAGATTAGAAGGAGAGTGATGAGTTTGAGCAACATACCTGCGATACACGAATGCTATCAATAAGAATCCGAATAACTCTCACCTTAGATAAATTCTTCGCTGTGGGGTGTGTCATATGAACTGCTATAATTTCGTGCATACATTATTTGCTATTGTGTTGATGCTCGAATGCACTTTCCAGGATGCTTCGCATGTTTAATTCACTTAATCATATGCTTTGCACAGTCCGAATACTAATGTTAGATTATGTAATGTATATATTTGCATGCTTTAAAAATGAGGGCGCAGTGGATGTTATACTGCATAGAGATTCCCAGTGATAATTTAGACACGGAGCGGTTGGTCTGCCGATCGTTCTGGGCGATCGGCAAAATGTTCTTGAGATTATTCGATGAGTCTATTAGTGTATTCGGCTATGTTTAATTAAGCAAATCATTCATGGTAACGGGCATTCATTATTGCTTGATTATGGATGGTTTAGTATGTCGATTACTGTAGATCTAGTCGGTCAAATTAAATGTTTATTATTAGTCACACAAGATTGCTGGTTTACTGCTGTTGGTTGTTCCGAACAGCTACTCTAAACGATCGTTGGGTACAATCAAATCAAACGGAATGTATTTTCGGGCTCTGTTTGAGCCCCTTTCACAAGAAATCACTGGGCAATATGGAAGAAAAGCCCAAAACCACTGTGCTTGTCAGATCAACAATCAAAGTTAATAGAAACTTTTTCTTAGTGAATACCAATGCAATATTGTATGAGACTACTGATGGTATGAGCCCGACGAAGAGCATGTCAAACTTTTTGAAGGTGTAATTGACAGACATATCTATCAGAAGGTTAAGGTCAGGCCAACTGTTACAATTAGAGTAAAAATACGTGAAAGGGTCTTACCACATGCAAATGTAATATCACTGGCACTGTTTCTCGCATCCATTTCAAAACTAAAGACAAGTGAAAACATGATGAGATACTCACTGGTGTCATGTGGCTTCTGTGCAATATCTACTACAACAGGACAAATCAGCAAAAAAATGGATAAAAGGGAATTTCTCGATAATAATACAATAATGCTTTGACAGACACTACATAAAGCTGAACTCAAAATCTTTATGATTAGAGATCTAGCACTGAATCAACTCTTGATATCATTATAATTTCGAATTTGGTGGTTACATCTTTTAAAATGGGCGATTTGAGCAGAAATCTTATTCTCTACTTGAACTCAGACCATCTTTCGTTCCGACATCATTTCAACAGAATCGCACCACAACGCTCGATCGCTATCTAAGGCATGGCGCAATCGGAAACCGCCTTAGTGAAGTGCACTCCGTATCGATAGTCAACACCGTTGTCTTCTCAGCATTCAGTCAATTCTTATCAACAACACTGATAGCTGATAGCAGCGTGATCATGATCCAGAAAATAATAGATCACGACTCACGAGTGATACACGAGAAAAACATGTATGAGCAGATAGATGATTTCAAGTCAGAACAACACTATAGATAGATCAGTTCATTAACCAACGCAGAAATGGGAAAATTTGTAGAAGAAACATGGGAAAAGAACTTAAATGATTCCTTGTAAGCATCAATTAAACCCTTCCCACAGTTGATCGAACTCTCTTCTTCACAGCTTAATTGGCTATAGCTGCAGCATCACTTCGTGAAAAGTGACACTCTTAGGAAATGTCACCAATCGAAGCGATTCTACCTCCGCTGTTTCCTGGGGAATTAGTTACCCGGAAGAGGCACGCTGACCTTTGAGCATACCACGATTTCTTCTTGACGAAAATTTTGCCGTCATCTGATAGTTCAACTTACTGCCTCTATTTCCCATTTGATCGGTCTGTTTCATGTGCATAGCGTCGTGAAACGTTGAACTTCAGCAATTCAGAATCTATTCACTTTATCCTTCAAGTTTTGCAGATTTTCCTTAAATTTTCATCATTGACCAAGGACCTAAAATAGGTAGAACAACGTTTGAAACCCTTTGAATGTTGATAATTTTCTAAATCCACCTTTACGATCCTTTTGTATGGAAAAAGCTTATGAATTCACATTGATTTTCATTGTGAAATATGCGCTTTTGTTTGAATTTTTGGAACTATGTACTTCTCACTGCAATGTTCCAGCAACAGATTGTCGGTCTTATCAATGAGGCAATCTATTTTGAATGAAATATCCATAAATCCACAGCCACAGAAATTCTTCCAGGCTTAAACGAGAACATTTGATCTGCTCGTGATCTTCAACTGCTCACTGCCATGTCAATGTAAAATGTATAGCAATGCACGAGAATCTCTATTCAGCAATGTGCTTAGTTCACAATTTTGATGACCTATTCTATTCTACTCTGTTGCGTCTTTCAAATATTTTGTTCTGTTCCGTTCTGCAGCCTCACTTTTTGAATCAGTTGTTGTTCTGTGTTCATCCAACATCGTAATATTTTGAATCAGTTCTATTCTATCCCAATGTCAGAACTGTTCTACTCAGCTGTTTTCTTTCACATCAAAAATTTTCAGCCGCTGTGTCCCATGCTGATGGGATAGACAACAGCAGAACAGTTTATTTGAAACAGGCACATATCGCTAACCGTAATGCAACAGAGCAATCATATCAACTAATATAGTGGAACTATCAAGAAATGCTGGAAAAGCTGTTGAAATTGCATTGCAATCGTTTCGGTTGCATGGGAAATTTTGTGCAACACGAATTCACATGAATCAGCTAAAATCTCACTCTCATATTTTCATGCTATTCACAGCGTACAGTAGGCATATGAATAAGAACAAGCTATTTTGAATGGTGATTCCTGTTTGATGGCCAACAGCAAGGCCAATTGATGCATGCATGTGCGGCAATTCTGGCGAAACGATGCACGCTTCTGGGCAACAGATTACACGTCGTCTATGAAACAGTTTCTATGCATATCGAAACATCTGATCTTCATTTATGCACAAAGCACTTATTCCACTCTAATCATACTTTTGAAATCTTTTTAGATTCTTTGAAATTGCGATTGAAATTGATCGATTTTATTCAGCACACTATCCAACCGCATAAAATGACGTTCTCGAAGACATTCAATTGTTGAATGCAACAATTAAATGCAAGTCGTCAAACTCACAATAATTTGCATGATTACAGAAAATCTTTCTTTCCCTTCAGTTTATTCAAAATACTTTCATGAATCTTCAGTCACTTCAATATCAGACATTTATTTGCATTTTGGTGAACAGTTCAAATTCACCACTTGTTGAATATCGTTGTTGCCTAAATCATTGAACTGTTTAAAAATCATCAGAAAACTAACAACTTGAACACAGATAACAATCATTTAGCAGCGTCTTTTAATGCACAAAAACCACAGCTGAATGTTCAATGTAAAATGCACTGATTGTTGATTGTTGCTCTAACGTACATGTAATTTTGCCCTCCCTCCACACGGATGCACATCTGAAGGTACTGTTGAACATGAATACAGTTCGCTCCTGCTTACATCAGCGACTGATAACATGAATATTTTGAACTGGCGCTTCATATGATCATTTAAGGAACAATAATACTCGGTGGCCATTGAGATACAGTTCAAGAATGCTCCCTACCCAATGCCTCAATAATCTCTTTGGAAAATGCCTCAGTGAAACAAACGTTAGGAAGTGGGATTTGTTTAACGTTTTTGACGTAGACATCTGGCACGACAGGGCCACCGTATTTGATGACGCGATACATCCGACATCGTTGTTGATCTTGATCGTATTCGAACGCATTGCACTTAGCTTTCTTTTTGACGCATTCCTCAGCACAGTTGAGTAGCGAAGGCAAAGTTTTTGGGTGGTGGTGATGGCGTAGATGAACGGATGCATCATAAAAGTGCACAAAGTTGTGAGTGTCGTGAGTGATGATGTCTTGTTGGTGAATGCACAGTGGCACCTGAACAACGTTTATGCATTTGCTGTGATTTTTTGAGCATAATTTAAGGTGTTTTTAAAAATTCGTTTTTGAAACGAGAAGTGGACTGGAGAAAAGCAATAATACACGTTGAAAAAATGTTAATATGGTAGAGGTGAAATTGAAATCACTAGAAAGTTTACCATAGCTATTAGGAGATATATTTTCGGTGATGCCATTCAGAGAGATGTCTACTACCAACACGACGCCTCGCCGGCTGTTGAAATCGGTGAAATGATGGATAGATTCAAATGGGATGGATGTCTTGCTGATGAATGCATAATGGCTCCTGAACAATACCAATCGAATAGCCGAAATAGACTCAACTTGGGATGTCTTGTTGATGAATGCGTAATGGTACCTGAACAATACCAATCGAATAGCCGAAATAGACTCAACTTGGGATGTCTTGTTGATGAATGCGTAATGGTACCTGAACAATACACATCGAATAGCCGAAAAAGCTTCTAAGATATAATAGTCGTCAAGTCATATCTGATTGAACAATTGTTGTTAGGCAATTTCCGAAATAATACCGACGTTTAAAGAAGATACACACGTTTCATCTTCAAAAGACATTGTGGAAGCTTCCACAATGTACCGAAATGCCATGATCGACTAACAATATCAGGATTGAACAGTTTAGAACTGCGAAGATTTTGTACCGATCTTTGTATGGCCAAAAATATCATTCAACTTCAGATAGATCTTCCAATAGATAAAATCCTTCGAATATTCCTCAAATACAGAACGAACCCGCCGAAATAATTCCTTTAAACTCGCTATTAAATGTTGAAAATTAAACAGTGCAAAGTGCTCATTCGGAAGCCGAGTTGTTAAAGCCTCGAATGTACAGCTCAAATATGTTGTCTCGTTCAAATCGCTTCAAATATCTGAATGCAGACTTCGATCTGTTCCACTCGACGGCATCGGATTTAAATATCCCTGATAAAATCTCGATTGAGAAATGTACACAGCGTATTGCCGTATGTTAACAAAAAGAACGATCCTCAAACTCACTAAAATTCTTAACTGAACCAACAAGCTGGTTGACAGTTAACAGCAGTTGATTGACTGCTCCCTATCGGGATTAGTACTCATGGATATTGAGGATCCAATAACTTGGATTTTGCGGTATTTATACTGTTTTTGTGCTGCGGAAGTGATGTTTGATGCTATCATATGGTATTTGCTTTGGGGCGATGATAATTGCACACGAACGAGTCGTTAAGAAACGGGTTTGCGCGCTTTCTTGCGTGGAACTCACCGTAGATATCCTGTAGTCCAAAACTGTTTCTTGACAGAATCAAAGACTACTACTCGTTCATGCAATGTACAATGTCCACAACGAAACACGCCCATCCCTCACGAAAGGGCCATCCGCAATCGTATAAAAGCAATTCTCATCCTCAACAACAACAACAACAGTATTCATCTTATCAGTAGTCATCTCGGTGACCAATTATGTCATCGCAATTGGTCGCGAAGAATTTCTATTCGGTTAGTTGTATTTTTCTCGTTTGCAAATTTTCAAAATACAATTCGGTTTTCCTTCGAAAGTTTCATGAGAAATGCAGATGAGATCGAAAGTATTATTAAATTTGCACAAACAAACAATACTGACAATGAGGATGTATTTTTACAAGGACAGATGGAATTTTTATTTGGAGAAAAAAGTCCAAATTTAAATGTTTGAGCCTGTCTAAATGACTGAAATGGAATATGAGATTGATATTGGAAAATTCATCTGAAAATAGTAATTAATGATCGGGATTTTTTGAAAAGTTCTCAGTCAGGAATTGACTTGCATTTGAAGGACACGATATCGCATAGAAGAAAAAGATAATCTTCACACTGTTGAGATTAAGTTTAGTAGAATTCGTTTTTGTGGCAGGCATGTCTTTCAGAATTCGTTTGTGGCCTCAGATCGAATTCTGTTTTTTGATGTTTCTTGTGAACTCAGTTGAATTAATCTTTATCATGTTGCTGCAAAATCATATGAAATTCTGCAGTATTTGTAGTAGTTTTCCTATCACTTCTAAAGTATCCAAATTTCCTTTCAATCCATTAATGCTGTATCAAATTCTCTAATTTGTTCGATTAAGATCTATTCTTAAGTTATCTCTTCGTGTCTGATTACATCCCATGAACCTATCTTCAAGCTTGAATTCACTGATCCTGAACTAAAAAGTGAGCGATTGTCATGGTTATTCCAGTAGTTCGAGTTGATTTTTCGGGAGCCTCGATTGATAAATTTATCTCATCATTGCGATTTTCGTTGATTTCTTCAATTCTACAAATGCTACTGAAAGAAACTGTTATTTGCGCTTAATTGTTCTGCAGCAAGGGCTCTACTGATCTTGGATGATATGTTCTAAAAATATTCATGCAAATTGTTTGCTCACTGCAAACATTTCTGTGATAAACATCTTATCAAGTCATCATTAAGTTGACATTACTGCTGCTTTGAATGGTTTTATTGTTTTTATGATATTTGCTAGTTGATAAGATGACACGTGGAGTGAATGTACAAAGGTTACTATTACACATGGGGCAACAGAACGAAAAACACAGTTCAATTTGCAATTAACTCCGACTTTCACCGAAGAAATTCATTCTTTATGGGAGCAATGATCCTGAATTCACGAGAAAACTTGTTTTAACTTGGAGCAATAAAGGATCATTAAAAACTACCAGATCTACCATTTATCATTACCAATGTCGAAAATTTTCCTAACTTTTCAACTCAGAAAGAACAAATTTTAAGAAGACATAATGAAGCGAAATGTATTCAAATATTACTTCATTTCGTTATCCAACGGAAAACACACCAGTAAAAGAATGTGGTTATGAAAGATAAGCCGAGGAATGAATCCACAGAGATTTATATGCCGTGACTATTACTCCAGAATCCATCAGTATTCAAAGACAACTAGTTAAGATCTCCCTATCATAATGTTCAGTGGTTGCTGCGATTTTCAACCTTCTGAAGGAATGTTACTCGAGCTTACGTTATCCAGTAAACTCGAAAATTTTGTATTTCCAACACCATGAAGACTGAGTTTACTGCTGACCCATTTTTAGCTTTCGTCATTTCCTATTCGAGCGAGCGATTTCAAATCTAGATCAAATATGATAAAATATGATAGCAAATGCTCAATGTTGGTTCTTTATTGTTGGATTTAGATTGTGAAATCGGCACCAAAAGGCCGTTTCGCCGGACTGAAACGTGCATATGAGGTGGAGGATGTACTGAAGCTAAAAGGATCCATCGATATCGAATATACATTGGCGACTCGAGGTGCAAATAAGTTATGGCAGTTGCTACATACAGAACCGTATATCGCCGCATTGGGCGCACAAACCGGAAATCAAGCTGTTCAGATGGTTCGGGCTGGACTGAAAGCCATTTACCTTTCGGGTTCGTTTCCGAGCAACTTTTTCCGCTGGATTTTATGCCAAGCATATCAGCTTCGGAGATTCAGAATTGCTAGAGTCACATAAATGATCTGATAGAGATGAAATGGACATTCGGAAGTGTTCCCGAACGAAACGAATGAAATTTTCAAGGGATCATATCTTCTCTGGAAAGGCATCGTTCGAATGTTCCATAGCATCTGATTAATAACACGATGACATAAATTCACGTAATTTGTGTTTTTTCATAAAAATAACCTGATTCAATACATTCTATTTTGAATCCTATATGACTTAACAAGTCTCAAAATGGTGTTTAAGGTTGGCAAGTGGCTGCAGACGCGAATTGCGCAGGTGATATGTATCCTGATCAGTCGCTGTACCCTGCAAACTCTGGTCCTGAACTTTGCAAACGCATTAACAAATCTCTACGACGAGCCGATCAGGTAAATGGGGAAAGCATGCAATTGTGGGGAAACTGTTGGCTTATCATCACCCAAAACATTAGTGAGAGATTTATTTTTCTTGTGGTACTGAAATGCTGATAGAATTATGTTTTATAGGTAGAAGCTGTTGAAGCAGAAGACTATCTTTCACCACGCGATTGGTATGCACCAATTGTTGCGGATGCTGAAGCCGGATTCGGTGGTTCTCTCAACTGTTTTGAGCTTATGAAGGTAACACTTCCACCTTGACCTATCGCGCTTTATTCAAAGATCACTCTAATTCTGATTGGTTTTTCGGAAAACATTGCTAACCACAGGTCCAAGAAATCCCATGCGCTTCGTTGGAATACTTTAGTTTCTGATCTCAAGATCGTTCGTTATTAGGATTCAATTTTTGGTTGCGGTTATAGGAATATTCACTTAATTTGAAGACACTGCTACCATATCACAGTATTTTAGTGATTGCTTTCGAAATTACTTCATTGCAATAGCTGAATGCACAAACGCATTCGTTTGTCTTCAGTTTTTGGTCGTGAGAAGTAATAATGATTACGGAATGCGTACAAACTATTCAGCTGGTCCTAATTAAAATCCTGCCGATCGTGAGATAATCTCATTACAATTGAAAATTTTATGAAACAAAATAAAACATCAGCAAGAATGCTAAATTTATTTGCAAAAGTGCAGCATCAGTCGCACGATTCATGATCAGATCTTATCAAGACCGAGCTGAATGGAATATTTCAGTTGTTTACTACATCCTACTCCCCGTCAAATTATCACTGAGATCGCCTACACTTCAAATGTTCTTTGTGTGTTCTAATGACCACACCAGTAGTAATTATCACCTTATAAGTAATAGTGCTCATAAAGTGTATATTCATTGCGCATGACACAGTAAGAATGATGTTTCATCACTTTATTCACCTCGATAGTAACGGCAATTTTATTTGCTTTTGCAAAAATGAATCGTTGAGAATCAACAACAAGGGAAATTAGAGCGATATCAGCGACTCACGTGAATATTATTTTTTCGATAAGATGATACGATTCTCACCAATATTACTCATCGAACATATGATTTGATCAATGCTTTTCATAGTTGAATTAATAATAATGATTGTTGATAAATTTTAAAGAAATTTTCCTAATTTCATAAAACATCACACAATGTTATTTTTCGTCAGAATTCATGCAGAACGTGTGAAACTTTCGATTCTATGCTCTATATGAAAATCTGCCTGCAGAACGTGTGAAAGTTGCTCGTACATAATTGAATTACGAAAATAATCTCTTATAGTGTGCATTCTAGCATTTATTTATTTTTTCGTTCAATATGCAAACAACTGCTTGATTATTTCAACGACACCATATAGGCTCAAGATATTTCTAAAGTATACTGAAGCAATAGGGTTACACCACGAAACTGCTTGTGGTCACAGTGATAAACCAATGGTGATCAACCAGTGACCACATATCCAAATCTGTACTGAATCATATTTTCACATCTTAATCTTAGAAACTGAAAATATTGCTGGAAAAACATATTAGTGTTACAAGAGGAGTTAACTGAGAGGAAGTAAGAGTGAATATTGACGATACGATTATTACAAATAAACTGATAATTATAAACTCTTAAACTGAACTGACTGATCTAAATTGCACCACGTTTCATCATCAACACCCTCCAATAGTGAGAACTATTCATTTCTTTCCAAAAACTAAAAAATTCTTAGTTTAAACTTGTAATTTTAGGCTTATATAGAGGCAGGAGCCGCTGGCGTTCATTTCGAAGACCAATTGGGTAGTGAGAAAAAATGTGGTCATATGGGTGGGAAGGTGTTGATTCCAACCGAAGAAAACATCAGACATTTGAATGCGGCTCGACTGGCTGCAGACGTTTGTGGAGTACCAACAATTATAGTTGCACGCACGGATGCCGAGAGTGCTCGTTTACTTACGAGGTTATTCAACAGTTTCAATTATTAGATGGCAAACAGTCTATATTCTGAATTTCAAATACCCCACGGAGGGCACATGAAGAGCAGTCATAAGATTCTTGAGGTGTTTTTGTCACGAAAACAACGTGAATAGCGAGGTTTGATGTAGCTGATCGATCTTATGATGCTTCGCATTATTTGTTATTCTGAAGGAATGACGCATAATATTTTGTTGTTGAAAAATAGCCGCCGAGTTTCATGCAAAAGCCACTAATTTCAGTGATGTCGATGAACGGGATCACCAGTACATCGACCGTCAAGCTGGACGTACATCAGAAGGATTCTATAGGTTTGATCTCCTCTGTCTCCTGTCTTGATCTAATTAATAAGTTGTGGACAAAATATTGTCAGTTTTGATTGGCACAAAACAAACTGATTCGACACGAAAATCTTTTGATTGTAGCAATGTAAAGATGGAAATTTATTCATCAAGTATTATGACATTCATATTGCAACTGAATTTATGTTATAGCAATTGCAATTTCGTTGATTATGTGTGTTTTGATTATGAATTAATTGATGGGAGACAAATCGATGCGGTTTGATCAGCAAGCACCAGTGAATTAGTAGTATTTGGTTGGAGCATTAAATGTAAAAAACGAAATTCGCCTTCATCATGAAGATTCGCAAAAATTTTCAGACTCAAGAATGAGACGGCACTTCAGTATTGTATTGAACGAGCGATTCATTATGCGCCGTACTGTGATCTGATATGGATGGAAACGTCACATCCAACGTTGAGTGATGCCAGAGAGTTTGCCGAAGGTGTTCGAAAAGAACATCCAGATAAGATGTTCGCCTACAACTGCTCGCCGTCGTTCAACTGGAGGAAACATTTGCGACCAGTTGATCTGGAGAAATTCCAGAAGGAACTGGGCGCTATGGGCTTCAAGTATCAGTTCATCACGCTGGCCGGTTATCACTGCAATAGTTTCAGTATTTATGATCTGGCCAGAAACTATCGTGAACGTGGAATGGCCGCATATTCAGAATTGCAACAACAGGAATTCGATTCCGAAAAGTGAGCTATTTTTATTGCTGATAGCGGGGAACATTCTATTACTTTTACTTTTCACGACTGTCTAACTTTACAATAGTATTATTTTAACTCGATAAGCATAACCACATTATAATATGTAGATGTATCATCGATAATTCTTTTATGGGTCGAGATTCTAAACACTGTCGAGAGTTTATCTCATCGATTCGAGCAAATCAGTTATTCAATTTCGATATGAGACTTCACGGTTTGAGCAAACGAATAGCAAATTTTAAGCACAGTTTAATTAGAACCAAGCGATCTTTATTTCGAAATTGTTTCGCAATTTTTCGTCTTCCATTATCGAAGCGCATTGTTTTGATTAATGACTTGCTCATTTCGACATCGCCACTGTCACATGAAGTTATCTTCAATTGTCATTCGTTGACGTCATTGTTTATCATTACGTTTCGGGTCATAGTCCACCACGTGTTTGTTTGTCATCACCACTAGCTGCTTCTTAAGATGAACAAAGCACGGTGTTCCAATTAAATGATAGGTCAACGATATTTATTCATCAAAACAAGTAGCTAGTTTCCTTCAAGGAATCTATCGTGAGTCTATCTCTCGCGAATCTATCTCTTAGCAATATCTGTCGGTATTTCTTTCACTTCTCGATCACTCAGATTGCCGAGAATTAAAAAATACGGTAGATTAGCCTTGATAAATCACTTGATCATGCACATTAATGAGCAGTAGTAAACAACCTCCTTAATGGATCGCAACAGGTCAAAGTCCACCACGTGACTGTGGGAAACATTCAAATCAAACATTATGTGATGATCATAAATCGAATGGAATATTGCTCTTAAATGCATGCACAACTTATCGAGCGATGCTTATCTCCAGTGATACTCAATCACTAGAGATAAGCATGCACAACCTATCTCTAGTGAATAAATTACTCAATAGTAATAAATAGTAATAAATTAGTAATAAATTACATTGCAACTACATAACTTGTCACTTCACAGAGGATGGACCATAAAACTGATAGAAATGTCATGTTGAGTTGGGAAATTATAGTGAGAATGGGATAGCAAATCATGCTGAACGTTCAAATTTGAAGGCATGGTTACTCGGCCGTCAAACACCAACGTGAAGTCGGTACAGGCTATTTCGATCAGGTGGCGAATGCTGTCTCGGGCGGTAAAGCGTCCACTGTAGCGTTGAGCGGATCAACCGAAGATCAGCAATTCTTCGATAAAGCACACACTGTTACGGCACCACCGGATGAGGACGAAATACTTACGGTACTACTGGGGACTGATAATTTTATATTTTAGTCTTATTATGATAGCACTGGTTCGATTTGTTCAACACAGTTGTATTGTAGAATCCAGAGCACTAAAAATACTTGATCTTGTTCAGTATATGCTGCCCTCATCGTGTTCATGAGATACACACTGGAGAAAATTCCAATATAGGAAATGCAACTTTCAATGATGTTTCAAAGATGCGAATTCCATTCTCTAGGGAAAATTCTCGCTGATGACTGTGATCAAATGGCCTTCAACCTGACTTTATCGCCTATAATCATCTGAAAAACCGACTAGATTCGATGGAATCAATAAGGCATTTTCAGATGACTGCAGTCGAAAAAGAGGGAGATGAGAAGATTCTGACACCGAACGCAATGCGTTTCCTCAAGAAACTGCATCAGAAGTTCGACTCACGTCGCTTGCAATTACTGGCCAAGCGACGAATTGTTCAAGCTTCCATTGATAATTCGGAATATTTCCCGGATTTCAATCCTGAAACGAAAGCGCTTCGAGAAGATCTCAGTTGGACTGGTGCTGTCATTCCGAACGATTTGTTGGTCAGTAGTATCATGAACAAACCACTTAATCTTAAAGAAGCGAAACGTTAAGCTCACATAAGTTCACGTGGAAAAAATCAGGGTTTCCAGTACTTAACACACAGTCAAAACAAGATATTTTCTCTGGTTTTGAGCAAACTGGCGGACAAAATCACTAGTGTGCATAAGTCATTCGATTTTAGACATACTGACTTCAACCAAGTTTAGGTTTTATCTTACTCCTAAACCTATAGTTTTCCTGAGTTTCGACTCCATGCTCAGGCTTGGATGGATTAGATTAAAATTCAAATGGATGTATGGAACTGCATTTTAGACGTTAAGAAGTAAATTTCTTAAGATGAGTAATCTTCTTTAAGGATCGACGAGTGGAAATAACAGGACCAACAGATCGTAAGATGGTGATCAATGCGCTAAACAGTGGCGCAAAAGTGTTCATGGCTGATTTCGAAGACTCAAATACACCATCGTGGAGGAATCAACTCGAGGGACAGATGAATTTGTACGATGCGGTTAGGGGGGATATCTCGTACACACACCCTACCACAAAGAAAGAGTACAGTCTCAATAAGAATCATGCTGGTGATTGCTTTAATTCATATTATTTATAACAATTTTCGTATTATTATTGCAATTCAATCGCTATTATGCAAGAAAAATGGTCCGGAACTTTCTCTGCAGCGTGAAAGAAATTGGTGTCCTAGACCGTTGTGTTGCTCATTATTGCAGTCGATTATGATTGCATGAAAAGCTATTGTCTGTTACACGCTCACTTCAAATTGATTCTGATGAACTCTCATTCTTTTTAGACGTGTTCTGTTCACTCTCATAGCTATTAGATGCTAATATCGTTCTGTTGATGAGTTTTTATCATTCACTTCGTCTCATTTCACTTCACTGTTAGAACATGTTTCTTATTCTGTAGTATATGCTATTCATTGGATACGTTGACGAGTGTTGACAGCCGAAATCAACAACACAGAAAACGAATAGTATTGATCAACAACGTTCGAGAGTAAAATGATCAATTATAGAGTGTATTTGATAGAATGAGAATTTGACTTCAGTTGTTGCGTGAAATGAATGAGAAATTATCAGAAGAGAACACTTTTGGTGATAAAAGCTATGAGAGCGATTGCAACAGCTCGGAAAAGAATGAAAATCCCGTTAAAACGAACGAAAACCCTGTTAGGTCCTTACGAGTTAATAATGCTCAGAAAACAGGAGGATGGAGAGTGTTGCCATAGACTAACCGCATTTACATACCATCACAATGGCGTTTTATCATAACATAACAACTGCACAAAATACTAATTTCCCGACACTTACATTACCTCTTGATACCTCCAAATTACCCAAAACGGGTAATTTCACCCCTATGAGAACCCCTGTCATAATAGATGAACAGATTCACTATTCACCGCAATTGTTATGCTTATTGTGCGTTTCGTGGAATTGAGCAAATTAGTCGATGGATAATCGCAAAATAATTTAGTGCTGAATGTTCGTCCTCGTGGCTGGCATCTACCTGAGAAACATGTTTTGGTGAACGGTCGACCGATGAGTGGCTCATTGTTTGACTTTGGTCTGTTCTTGTTCCATAACGCTCGAGCGCTTCTCGACAAAGGATCTGGCCCGTATTTCTACTTACCAAAACTGCAAAATGCTGAGGAGGCTCAACTGTGGGCTGATGTTTTTGCGTTTGCCGAACAAGAAATTGGTGTTCCACACGGATCGATCAAGTGCACCGTTCTGATCGAGCATCTCCTAGCCGCATTCCAGGTACAGATTCTTTTGAATCTATTGTAATAGACAATTCATGCATTACAATTCATTGCTTGTTGTGATTGTAAACGTTCATGCCCATCATCTTTCTGCCCATGCGATTTCGAGATCATAGAGTTTGTGAGAAATCAAAAATTGTTGCTGTGTGAATTCTCATTTAGTATTGCTCATTCAGGCCGGCAATATGTCAGAATTTTCTTTTCAGATGGATGAGATAATATACGCTCTGAAAGATTACATAGTCGGTTTGAACTGTGGACGATGGGATTACATCTTCTCATACATCAAAGTATTCAGAAATCACCGCAAATTCCTCCTTCCTGATCGCTTCCAAATCAGTTCGTTGTTCATTCAATATCGCTCGTTCTAGTTTCGATAGTCTTATCAAATTTTCTGAGTCCAAACCAAACATATGATCAATGGGCTTGATTCTATGAGAGCGATGCATTCGCCTCACAGAGCACAGAATACATTATGAATGTATTAAGTGTAATAGCCTATGAAATTATCATCACCAGATTAGGTGAATATAGATGAGCCTTCTTGGTGAGTTAAACATGCTGGTATTTTATCTAACAATAAGAATGACTGATTGATGCCCACAGCAGTATCTAATCTTAAACTAAAATGTTTTAAGAACTGATATTTTATCTCTTTATTCTAATCATAATCAATCTGAAATTCAGCAATGACAGCACCATTTTTACGTGCTTATGCGTTGGCCAGCATAAAGACTTGCCACGCTCGAAAAATATCGGCAATGGGTGGAATGGCTGCACAAATTCCGATCAAAAACGATCAGATAGCGAATCGTAAGGCACTCGCTTTGGTCAAACAAGATAAAGAACGAGAGGCAACTGATGGTTAGTAATAAACCTTCTTCTTTTTTTTCAGGATCAATCGCACGTAAATCACGTTCACCAAGTCACGATTCAGATCTTAAATTCGAGTTTGCTTCGGCATTCCTCGGAAATTTAAAATGTTTAATAGTGATATCTAATTGAAATATGTGCGCATGAATCTTTTCAAGTGGAATTTTGCGTGATTAATGTGCAAATTCAACACAATGAATCATTTTCATAGATATTTTTGTTCGAGCAAAGTGGCTCCAATTTGAAATTTTTTTGGATCGTCAATGAAAGTTCATCAATTGAAGGACACGACGGCACATGGGTGGCACATCCAGATTTAGTGAAAGTTGCACGGGATGTGTTCGATTCAACGATGCCACAGCAGAATCAAATCGATAAATTACTGAATTCGGTCTCGGTGACGAGCGAAGATCTGACAGCAATACCCGAAGGAACACGCACCGAACGTAGTTTCCGTCACAATATCGCCGTTACACTCGGTGAGTTCGCATTGAGCATTCAGATGGTGATTCAGCTTCATAACAACATCGTTCGTCATTCTATAGTTGTTGAGAGTTATCTGTTACGAATGAAACAGTGACAGTTTATTGACTGTCAAATCGCTTGTGACACCAAATTTTCGGTGAAGTGTTTGTAATGCGTGATTTTCGAAAGGGCAGAGTTTATCACAGTGAATGGGCGTAGAGAATGGACTGTTTTCAGGATACATGGACTCGTGGTTAAGTGGAGTCGGTTGCGTGCCGTTGTATAATCTAATGGAGGATGCAGCTACGGCTGAGATCTCGCGTGCTCAATTGTGGCAGTGGCTTCATCATGAGGCTAAATTTGAAAGTAAAATTTTCACTATTGAATTTACACAGCAGCTTAAATAAGTTTTGATCAACATATAGGACCACATTGTCAGGCAAACAACTTAACTTAAATTCAATCCAAGACGATCCGAACTGAATTTACTGAGTGGTAACAATAATTATACTGGTAGTAACAATGTCGATTCTCGTTTAAATATGAATGATTCGTTCGCAAAAAAAAAGAAAGTAATTTTTGAAGATGGCCGAACAATTGACGTCGAGATGGTTCGTCAAACGATTGCGGCCGAAATGGAACTCCGCATGATTCGAGCTGGTTCAGTCGTGAATCGAATCCCTGAAGCAGCTGAACTGATTGAAAAACTTGTAACAGAACCCGAGCTCTCCGAATTCCTAACACTCGATGCCTATGATAAACTCGTCTCAGAAGGAAAGTAAACCAAACCATATGCTCATCACAATCCATCAACTGAATCATAAATAATTGATGTTTTCAAAGAAATTGTAACTCTGCAAATCCGATGCAATTTATGTAATAAAGTTTACAATGACTGGTAATAATATTATGTTGCATCACCATATTCTTATGTTTTGCTGATCCCCGGGAATGCATTGAACACGTCGAATTCATGTAAGTATTCATCGCAGCTGTGATCGTCACTGCTCGATCATTTCACGTATACGAAATTTTCTCTTTTTATTTCACTGTTTTAGTTTTCGCAAAGAAAATTTTGTTTGAAAATGAAACTATGAGAAATTCAGTAAGTTCCCAATAGGGTTTAATGTGTCCCCAGAAATGGCTTTCATGTATATGAACATTCCTCAAACAAAAAAAAATTCACGCATTCAATGACCTTGCATTCATCGTCACCATCATGAAACTTCATTGCACAGTGCTGATTATCTATTCACAATGATGTAACCTCTTTTCTTATCAACAACAAATTTGCATTATACTAATTTGCAAAACTCATCGTATCCCATTGGTGTTTCTTCATTTGTGTATGTATTGGTTTCTTTTAGAGACTTTTTATTGGTGTCTTTGAATTTCGACGTTGTAAAATGATAATGAATAAACTAAAGATAATTAAAGACATTGATATTCAATAACACTGATCACTGATTGTGAAACATATCTAAATGTATGTGAAACGTGTATGTCCAAGTGTATATTTCGTTTCATTTGAGGCAACAAACTCCTTCAAAACTTAATTCGAGATTCATCGTATTTCATACTGATTCAGAATGACGTTTCAACAGTTTGAATCGGATCAATCTACATAATCAGTTCAAGTTTTGCAGTTGTTAGTTATAGATCTTTTACACAGTTATAAACAAGGTCAACTCCCATAAAACTGCAACTCAACTAATACGCCAATATCTGAGAGCCTTGGTAAAAGGAATAGCTTCTTCCACTCCTCAATTAACTATTGCGATGACATTCTCAACGAAATCATCTTTTTAAACATTCACAAAAACTGTCATTAAACTAAACTTCAAGCAGAACGACAACAATTCAAAGTACTTGATTTCACATCCTTGTCAATTACATTCACCCGATATGAATCGTGTCATTTGTGGATTGTCACACTGAAATCATTGTAATGATCACAAGTTAGATATGCGTTTCATTCGCCACTTCTTCGATATTAAATTTAACAGAAATGATTTCTGGAACACTCAAATGATCACGTAAACAAATTCCATGCATACTGATAACACAGTACGCTTGCGTTCAATCATTGTGTTTGGCGGAACTCATGGATAAATGAGCATAATGACAGGAATCAATCAATTGCTGGAAACAGGAATTCGGTATTTATGTGAGTGACCTAAAACAATGCGTATCACCGTGCTAATTTCTCGATCGCATTTGACAAATTTGTGTGTATTGATGAACTTGTTGACCATTATCAAAGCCCCACACTTCAACAACATTATGAGCACTTCAAAACAAACACATTAAACAATTCATAACATCCATTAACATTGAACACTTCATCTGCGCATAACGCAATTCAAAACAAACAATTTCAGCAAAATGAAAAATAAACCTTTCAACACATCATTTTTGTCTAAAATACATCAGCTACCAAAATAATTTCCATTCGTATTTTCATCGATAGGTTAATCCGGAATCGACGAAAAAACACGGATAATTGTTTGATTGCGCGCCTATTAGAATTACGTTCATAGAATCAAAATTAAATAGAATTATTAAATCATTTTGAATGCAGCAGCCATTGAATAAAACCGCACATAACAATTATTGTTGAATGGTTCGTTGCTCAGAAATTTTCTTTTCGAAATTTCATGAATACGCAAAATTAATTGATGGTGTGCTGCTGCATTCACTTGATGCTGCAGGCACGAGTTTGCATTATTGAAGCCGTGCATGAGCCATTCACTGCTCACAACCAGTTCAGAATGCGCATCAAAAAAAAGAAGAAGAAACGGAATGGAATTTTGATTATCCGCAAAGTTAATCAAGCAGGACATTCGAGAAGTTGATGCGCATTTGTTGAAGTCTAAAATGATGATGACGAAGGCAGATCCGTAACAAGATTTACTAACAAAAAATGTGAAGTGAATCATTCAGAAATCATTCTGCTGCTGAATCCTTCATTTCTAAAATGACAATAAAGCCGAAGGTATTGCCTTGCCTCGTTAACTGCTGATTTTATCAGCAGTTAACTGCTGATATCAGCAGTTTATCAGTAGCAGATTTTATCAGCAGTTTATCAGCAATTTCCAAGTTCCATCGGAAAATGTGAGCAAATTTTGGAAATATGAACGAAATTCGAAAATTTTGACCACTGAATTAAATGAGCTTTTTAGATATTCACCGATTCGTGAAAATATTCAGAACCATTCCATGTTAATGCAAAAAATTATCTATGGATGCCAGTCTCGAAATGTCTTATCAATTGTAAAGATTATAGGATATTCCAGCGTAAGATTTGTAGGCTCATTTGCAGAAGTGCGCAACACCTTCATCAGTGGTACCATGGTTCATGTGCTGTTTCACGTCCGACTAGCTTCATTCATAAGGATCTGGGTAAGAATCCAACTTCAGTCCCACGGGTCACTTGCCATGCTAGATCCAATGATATGTTGATCAAATGCAACTGTGTTGATGTTGTGTATGTGACTTAATGGCGATCACCAAAAACAAATATTCACCAATATATTGTGCATTCGACTCAAATTTGAGGCATTCAGTTCCGAGTTCATCTCTCCAATGTCAATAAATTTGTTCCTGTTTCATGTCCACAAAACTTTTTCTGCTCGCTCAATCTTGTTCCGACTGAGTGGATTGACTAGTAGAATATCTTCTGAGAAACGCGAATCTATCTTGCGTAATCTCAAATTGATGTCAAATTTCATCCGGATGACGAAGATGAATAATAACAATAAAGACACAAATCAACATCAACAACTAGCTCTATGAAAATAATTCCTTATGGAAAACCAATTCAAACGGTTGATTACACTTGAGAATCAGAAGTTTAGAGAAATTCGAAAAGATTTATTGAATGGAGTGCACCTCAGAGATGTGCATAAGAATGCAGCATATGAATGCGAATAAGTGACTCAACGATGATTTATGATGAATTGTTATTGATGACTAAATAATGTAACAATTTAGTCACTACTCGATGAGCCACAGAATTAATCGCATTCTATTCATTATGTAGAGGATGAAAGAGAAAAGTGAAATTCCATATTGATATCTTCATATCGTTCAATGCGTTATTTCGTTGGTTGAATTGCGATGAAACGAGTAATAGGATAAGGATGACGACGATGAATAATATGGAATGCGAAGATATTGTCTGATCGAAGAGACGGATTGAGACTGGATTTGCTCAGAGACTAGTGTGCAAACGCAGAGCGTTTAAGGAACGATATAAATCCAATCAGAATCAATTTAAACTCTGATTATCGCGATCGCCTGGGCAGTAAAATTCTGCCAGTTGAACATCGAAATCCCATCTTATAAATTACTGTTCATGAAGAGAGCGATTGTCGAAGGATAAAAAGGAATATGGAAGACGAGATGCAAAAGATGTGTGGAAGAAGATCGGATTAGATCAGTGGGGGATCAGCATGAACGAAACGAATGCATCATGCATTAATGTCAGATAGAATGTGTGGTTGTTAGAAGGAGAGATCTTCGCATCTATCGCGGATCAGCACGTAGAATTCGTTCGGATGATTAATACGTTGATCAGTTCAATGTTAGGTTTTTATTGTGGTATTTGGGGAGGAGGGCTTTCGTTCAAGTGAATTCCTTAAAGTCGACTCGAAGTGAAGGGAGCAGTCACCATACCCGCCGTCTCGTCGTCGTCATCGTCGTCATCATTATTATTATTATCATCTTCTCCTTCTTCATTTTGTTCATCTTCATCGGTTGTCCATTATCTGCCGGCAGTTAGTTGCTGCTGTGCGTATTGTTGCTCATAGGGTGTCGTCTGATTTATACGGTGATCGGATTGAACTACGGCGAAGGGGGAATAAATGGAACAGAAACGTTTTTAATCAGCCACCTCAAAGAATTTCATGCAGCGATCATCATCGTCACATTCTCCTCTAAACCGTGTCACTACTGTCCATCCATCGGACCGTGTGCTCTGTTGTGTGCTCTATACTGTTTTGTTGTTACAATTGGCCGTCTCCATCTAATCCGAATTTCTGCCGTCTCAATTCAGCATTTCAAATTTTTGAGCAAATCCTCTTCCTTCAACACTCTCCGATATTCAGTTCTATTACCACCACCATCGAGCAGCATCTAAGAGCAATCATCTGAACAACTCAATTGATACCTTTCAATCCGTTTCAATTTACTTTTCGCTGGATTTGCATCGACATCCTTTCTAACAACCGATATTAAGGAGCGCCTTCATCATCATCACATTTATAGTTATCATCAACTGTCATCATTGGAGAGCCCTTCATGACTCGCTATAAATTATTATAGTACTTCATCTGTTAGCGCTTAATTAAATGCATCTTATGAAGCATTTCTTAAACAACTCATCAAAATTATTCTATTGTTTCTTGACGTTCTGTACATTCTCATCCACTGTCGTCTATACGGTAAGTGTAATTTTATGCTATTGCAATTTTTTTCATGTAAGTATCCTTTTCATTGTTGATAGATACTCTCTTGTTTTATCGTTTCCTATAAAGCGCCATTCATGACTAAAATACATTATTTAGTACCTGAAAATTATCTGAATGCTTCTGAATATTTCGTGCGAATATGTCTGCGTTCATGAGTTCATGCAAGTAAATTCATTTTGCTGATTGTGAGCACACTCTTCCCATAGAGTTTGCTCACAGCTCTTGGATCAGTGCTTATTAGGAGGATATGCTTCGCGTTTTTGCTTTATGATCTAGGTGGTACGGAACACGGCACATCAGAGGCGTTATGATGATGGATTAGATGAAGCTGCTTGCTTGCATAATTTTTAAAGGTTATTCGGTCAGAACCAAAGCATTTCTTCCGTTTGAATCTCATCGAAGTATCTGCCTTCAGTTTCAAAAAAAGTATCTTTAGTATCTAATTGTAAGTGCTTCAAATCTAAGTAATACCACCTAACAAGTCTTATCAATACTATTCCCAGAGTATTATTTTGTTGGTCACTTGCTCCATATCTGCGTTTATCGTATATCTTTAGCTTAAAAATCCATCATATCACTTTCTATCGATAAGTGTTATTACTTAATGATTTCCAATAATATTTTCAAAATGCCTAGAGTCGCTTGATTATTTCGGTTGAATATCCGTACAATCATTTTGCAATATCCATTTTTTGAATTGATGAATCAATCGCTTCTTCTCAGGATCTGGTTTGAGATATCATCCATCAGATCATCAAAGCGATTGCCGATTAAAAACGTGAAATGAAGATAACAACAAATTGTTTTGATTACAGCCGTCCGTCATTTCATGCCATCCTGTTGAGAAATCGCATTTTCCCTGTGAACTTTCAAAATCAAACAGTTTTCCGTTCAGTTTGATGCTCAATTTAAGATCAAGGCACTTTTTCTCATTGAAAGCATTGAAAATATAACCTCAAATTTCAATTAACTAAATTTGTCGCCCTTTTATTTTTAATGAAATGCACTTAACTAACTGAGGTGATTGACCATTGCTGTTCTGTCGTAACATTAGAAACATTGCCCTTTTAATTAGTTTTATTAGAAGGTTAAATATTTGGAACTCGTAAGTACCAGCACTTACCTGTAGCCAATTATTGCCTCAAGTAACTGAAATAAAAACCTACAAGGTTCATTGCTGTCGAAATTTGACACATTATATGGGACGTTTGAAAAAAAATCACTCAATATCGTTATTACGTACGTTCTGGAATGGGCAATCAATAAAAACCAATCGGAACGGTGATAATTTGAAAATCATTCGAAATTAATGAATGTCAACCGAATCAGAGTGATGTCAAAGTCAAACAATGGAAGATCAAAGATGGCAAAAGTGATCAGAAACGATCACAGACTCCAAATCAAATCCAAATTTTTCGATGATTTTGATGAAAACAAATTTTCACGAATTTGCTTTTGTGAAACTCGGTTCGAATCTCTCACGAATCGCACGATTTAGGTTTCATTGCACTGAATCATCTGAACTATTGTTTTTATTTTCAGTTTTTTTCATTGAAAACTTTTCACGACACGACTTCCACAACTTAGATTGCATTGTGAACACGACGAATCGATTGAAGTGATTTACTGTTCATTATTATTAGAACAACGGTGGAGATTGTCGAATGTTTTGGAAAAGTTTTTTGGAAAAGTGCATTTGAAGGACACTTCATGTCGAAGCATCCCTTTTATTACGTTCATTACATGTTTAAGTATCATTTGGACAGAAAGCAATCCGTTCCATTCAGTTGTTCAATTCGTTTTGCGATTTCCTACAAAAAAATTTCAATAGGTGTTCAAAAGAACAGCGATACTTAAGATTCTTTTGTGCTTTTTTCATCATCTCCATAATCGCTGTTTTGAATGAGAAAATTTTCCAATCTACCGAAGTGTTTCATTGACAAAATGCATTCATTCCTCAATCGAAATGGGTGAACGAACGATTATAGTTTTTGTTTTCTACCGTGTAATATTTGTTTAAGTTTCTTGTTTGTCAAACTCATTCAGATTTTGTCCGCACCATTTATATCGCACGCAACAATCTATACGATCTAGATTCACCACTTGTTTCAACATAAAAACAATTGTTTTCTTCGTTTTTGATATTCATTACTGTTACTTTCGTCATTGTCATTAATTCACTAGTATTATTGTTACTATTATTTTTTGAAATTACTATTAATATCATTACTGTTATTGTGACTGTTGCTGTAGCTGATCAATACGGATATCGACCAACGCCTAGATATAATGGCCGATCAGTTAATCACTATTGAAACTAGTTGATTAATTTGAAATATCCAAAAAATTGCAGACTCATCGTCAGATTTTTTTGCGAATTGATCATTTGACGCCAAATGTGATCTGAATTGCATTCGGTGTTCCAAAAATAAATTTCTAATTTCAACGTGCCATCATAAAAATTTCATTTGAACACGTCTATTGAACGAACCTCTATTCATTCACCAACCAAAGAAATGTCTGAACGGAATTTTTTATTGCATAATTCGTGAACCGTATAAGATATTCCTCGTTGAGGATGTTGAAACGTATGCGGAAATTTATCAAATAAACATTTCTCTTCGAATGAAATTGCTCTTTTCTTTTGAGATGAGTATCAAATTCACATTAGAGTCAGTTTTCATCGTCAATTTCCGTTCCATTCACGTTTATTTTCCAAACTATTCATCGTGATTTCTCGTCTATTCACTCGTTTTTGGATTTGAACGATGCGGCTCAATTGAATCCTTTCGTTTTTATAACTCATAATTGAAGTTCTCCTTGAGGGATACCAGTTTTTCACGGATATTTCAGTAACCAATTCACGTTCCAACAGAGAACATTCCTCAGATTCTGTCGTAAAAAGTAATACATTCAGTTGCAAATATTGGAGTAAAATGAACAGCAGTCACACGTTTACCAACCACGCAAACTATCATAAATTTCTGCATTTGTTTTTGAAACGGATGCTTTTGAAACGTATAATATCGCTGATGGTAACTGTACCTCGTCAGTATCCTTGTCTGTTAAGCACTGAAGTTCTGCTATGATATGATTTGATAATTTACTGTCAAATGATGAATAGCTGACAGTTAGTCCAAATTTGGTATACAACACTTGGCGTTATTTTCTTTGTGTTTCTCAAAATCGACTTTATAAGAGTCATGCTGAGCGGACCTCGGTGAGAGGCCAAGTATTCTTTGTTTCTTCTTTCCTAGCGGGTAACAGCTGACTGTGAGCAATTCAAAACAATCTGCAAATGGGATAAGTGAAATGACCAGAAACGATTCGGTGCGAGATAAAGTAACGTTACTTGAACTGGAAACCCATCAAACGAATACGATTAAAAACGAATGAACTTTTTCATATGTTCCATGCATTGCTGGTTATTTTGGATTTTAATAGACTAGCAAATTGAATTTGTTTTCCTACAAATACTGGCCAATTCATTCGTAAATCCGTAAATTGAATAATTGAAATGACTCTAATGTGATTAACATTTGACTGTTTTTCAGCGTTCACTCAATGAATTCAATTTCTCTGTTACATGACATGACTCACGTTGTGTGCCGCCGCGTTCATGCAATAAATATCGAAATTTATTTCAACTTAATAAAAGTGTCGAAATTATTATTATTATTATTATGATACGGCGAAACGTTCGTCGAATTGGTTTCTGCCAAACAATTTTTCATGCAATCCAATTTTCATAATCCGACTATCAACGAAATTGCGTCCCCCATTCAACTGTCAACACACGCAAAATGTCACATTCACACCAATGAATATGAAATCTTCATCTATTGTGAACTCATTTTGAATTGTTCAGAAAGGTGCCGAAAACTCACGATCAGATTAAAATACCTTTCTGAATAATTCAGAAAGGTATTTTAATTCTGAATATTCAAATCCAAATTTTCAAACTAAACATAGGCAAATTTTAGTTCCGTCCAAAAATAATTGCAAGCATCTGCTATGACTTCCTGAAAACATGACTTCTTTGCAGAATTTTTCCTTTAGACAACAAATCATTTTACAATGAAGATGAAGTCGACTTTGTGGAGCATTCTGTGAAGGAGATCACTCGATCTCGTTTTGTTGCTAGTATCTATTATACCTCCAGATCTTCTCGATTACCACCGGCCGTACATTCTTATTGTTGTTACGAGTCCATAAAGGACTAGTACTATTCTTGTTCAGTACCAAAGATGAGCAATCGTGAATCTATCAAAAAATGTAAGCATATCTTCTGATGAAGATTCTTTTGCTAAGTTTTCGCTAAGATATGCATCATAATTTTGATAGTGCGATTGATTTGCTGACAGATAGTGTGCTTTGCATTGCAAAACATTGACCTGTGCGCGTGACTCGAGAACAGTTCACAGCAAAAAAGGTGATGAATGATCGACGCATTCAGACTGACTGATAGCAAGATGGAAAGTTAAAAATAATATTATGAAGTGCTCAGATTGTCTCACGATCCGAAAAAAATTCATTGCCAATAATAAGATTCGCATGAAAGACTGGAAAAAATTGTGTCAAGTTCGATTTCTTGCAATCACTATTTTGCAACATCCGTCTCCTATAATCACTCATGGGTGATTATTGAATCCTGTCTGGAATACACTCGTCGGAAACATCGATTGATTTAATTGAGAAGAGTGTTCTTATGATGCACTTATGATGAAACATTTATGAACACTCAAATTGTAATATTACGATACTGATGGAACGCTTACGAGAATATTATTATAGATGAAAAAATTCACAGAGAAAAACTTGAAAATAGCAAAGATAATGCAGAATTATGGAAACCTGCTGAAAATCGTATCTTGAACGGTCACTTTCCTGACAATGAATTCATCAAATAATTAAACAAATGATAGCATGGTGAATGAATTTCAAATGAAAACTACTTCACAATGTTAAGACTAGAATCAGACATTATTACTTCAATGATTTATCGTAGGCTATGTAACTGAAGTTAAATTATGAAAGCATGCAACTTTCATCATTGCATTGACTTTTCGGTACTTTTTGAAACCTCATTGCCTCCACTTGCTGAATACTGCGTTGCTTTCTCTGAATCAGTTGACACAAGTGATATTCTCTGAGTCAAGTGATATTCTCTAAATTCCCTGTTCTTTCTTCTCGACCCAATATGTGAACCAAGGCTCCGATTACGAGTTCCCACAAGAACTTTCACTTGTAAAATCGAGTTTCTGTGCGAATCGAAAGAACTCATTGCGAGGGACAGTTAAACGAATCATAAAAAAGATCCATAACACTGATTAATGACCAAATGGAGGTATGTTCGGGCGGGATTTCGTTGTCTGAATGAAAAGTTTGTACGCCAGTTATCTTTACGATAAATCACTTGTATGACTACATCATTGTTCGGATTTTAAAATCACTTCTCAATGCGGACCATCAGAAACTTTTGATGGTTCACCGACGTTTCCATGGAAACACATACACGAAGGGTCAAAAATAAGCAAACTTGAATTCATACTAAAGTTTATGCAGTCATACTCATACTTGTTTCATGCAATGCATCAAGTTTTTTATGTAATGTATCATGCAGTCACTTGAGCTTTTCAAATTAGTGTCTTCTTCTTACATGTTACACTCCATTCGACCACAACAAGACATTCCTATCTTTAAACTCCATAGTTTTTTGCGCAAATTTCTTCGAATGATCAGTTTTGAAGGATTAGTTGATCATTTTTTGCTGCTCACTTCATTTCCAGTCTTTCATTCAAACGGAACAAAACGGAATTTTGCTAGTGTGATGCGTAATGCTGAAGCGGCGATATGACAAGATGACATGACATTAGTGTGTGGTATGTTTAGATCAACATAAAGATATTCTTCATAGATGTTTGCGCATTGACGTGTAAGGTTCGGAAACAATAAAAGAAAGAGATGATCTTGAAATTTAACGGTTAAGAATATTGTTGATGTCTTATAGAATCATCTCGCATCATCACATCCACTCAATTGTTCACCTAATTTCCGAAACCGTTTCTCCTTGTTATATGTCTTCAATGGATTTTAAATATGACCATTGAATGAGTGTAATTTCCGATTCACAAACTCACACATAAACATTTATTCATTACAATCGTACAATATAATTAAGATGAATATCTCCATTAATTCGTAACTGATCCTTTTCAATGATAACAATAACAAATCATAAGACTCTTTCGGAACAATACTACCGATCAAGGAATGCACCCAAATCCGAAATCTCAAAACCTTTCACCGCTATATTTTTTGCTCCTATTTATCGTTGTTCATAATAATCTGTCGGAGAAGATTGGAAACAGAGCGCTGTCATACAATTGAAGATAAAAGTTTAGCTTTGTCACTGCGCGTCACATTCATATTCGTTGCCCGCAGTGTATTGGTTTATAATACTTGAATAGATTTGGCATACTGAATAATGCCATGCAATGGAATGCACCACTCAGTAGAATTAAACAGAAGATTTAACGATAAATTACTATCAGGCGGTTGAGCGGCACCTAAATGGAATTTGTTTGAGCCGAACACCTGAAACAGTTACATATTAATACATCACCGAATCAAACGGATTAGATCAGAATTTGGATACGCAATAAATCCATAAGTCCTTGTGCCCGTATCCTTATGTGACCGTTTGGTAGAGTTCCATTCCCTTCCTCCAGAGAAGTTTTGCTGATAAGGCAGTCAGTTGTTGCACAACAGTGAGGCTTGAATATATCAAACCTATATTTCTATAGTAATGTGTAATATCTATTGATCTATAGTGATCAAATGTGAATGTGAATGAACGCCTCTGCGTTAATTGAGATAGATACCTTTAGAAAAATAGCTATATCTCCTCAAGAAAGCAAAATCGCTCGTGTCAGTCAGTGTCACGATAAATATCTTTTGAATCTTACTTGATCAACTGAAAAACATCAAGACTTTGAGATCTTGGCGCACTCTTTGACTAGATGCGATAGTTCTAGAAACTTTATTCATAATCGGTCGTTATTAATGAACATCGTAAAGGATTAGTTCCATATTAATACATCACCGAATCAATCTTAAACGAAACAAATCCAATTTTAATATGTAAATGAATGATGAAATTCCTGAAGGAGATAATCGCTGAATTAAGTAACAGACATTGAGAGGATTTGAATGAATCTCAGTTGATGAATTTAATGTTTCAGCAATCTTCGTTTTATGAAGATGAAACATCGTTACCTCCGAGGAAGCATTTGAGTGGAATTCGACCGCTGCAACGAACAAAACTACCGATTGCAAAACCGTATTTTGATCCTGCAACCACGTCGACTGATAGTAATCCTGAGTCGTTTCATCCTCACAGGTGCACATTAGCTCTAACTTTGAACTGAATAGCTGGAGCTCAAATTGCTTCTGAGATCAAAAGTTCAGCTCAATAAATCATGTTCGAACGATAACAATGCTGCAATAAAAGTCATAACGACAGCAGCCTTATCACTGATAATGATAAGGCAACAAAGCTGGGCCTGCTGATACCATAACGATCACGACAATAGCATTAGTCTTATCAGTGCACTGCTGCTATCAGCTAGCAATGATGCCACTAGTATCGCTAAATCAGAACTTCAGTAAGTAGATGCTTCAGTTGATAGTAGTGGCATTAATTTTGCGATGATTCGATGAAAACTGTCCTAACTGTGGTAAAATTAGAATTAAGGAAATGTGAACTAATACAAGCAGTCACTTCACTAATTGTAGTAGAAATAACCAAAATTAATGCGATAAAGATACTGATGTAACCAACAGCAGTAGTGTGCAACGATAACAAATGCCGGAAATCATGCATGAGACATTCCAGGAAGAATTTATACACTCCAAATCATCCAACACTCAACACTGTTGCAAGTGGAAGCTTTCGGCGTCATCTGCTAAGCACATTGGCAGATAAACTTTCAAACCTCGATACTTTATCATCGAGGCATCACCATCACCATCATTCGACTCATTCGAAGGATGACGAAACGTTGCAGGTTAGGTTAGAGGCATTGCTGTCCACTTTAGAATGTTATAGTTGCAGCTGAGTTCGTTTTGATCCACTTATTGATCAAAACGAGGAACACCAATTGTTCTGGTGAAGTTTTGTGAGCGATTAGGGAACGGGACCACAGAATGCCGCTAAAAATATCGATAAAGCAAAAAAATTGTTTCCAAACAACTCTTAATTATTTAAGTTCGTAATTGATGATTATTTGATTTTCATTGCTGTTAGTTATGCATTTACCATTTCAGTCATCAATATCACATCGAATTCCTCACGTTGTAACGCCAGGTTTATCACCAGTGCCATTCATCACTGAACCATCAGAGTCGCATCACATGCCTGTTCGGGTGAAACCATTAAGGGCCTCATCAAAGCATCAAGGACATCACGAACACTCGTCTCGATTCACTCAAGCAGGTGTTAGAACCGAAACTCTTAATCATGACGGCCATAAGAACAGAGGAGAGATGACTATTGAGGAGGAAGCGGCCAAGCGAAGAGCAAGGTTACAGGTTCGCGATTCAATGTTATGAATTGACCTGATGAAATGCTCGAATTGAAAGATGCATGATTCTAAATGTTAGGATGGATGCACAATTTAATCTTATTGTTAGAATTCAAAAAATCGAATTCTTCCCTTTTGCACAAAATTTTCATGATATACTCATGCATTCGATATGTTGAATTCAATCAAATTCAACCGTATCAACTACGATTCCAATTGTCCGGCTTGATTCGTAGGCGATTGCTTAAATGATCGGATTGCGGCCAATTGCATTCATTGTCAAAATTCACCCTTAGTGATATCATTCAACCATATTGCTTTTTGAAGGCTCGATGGCACAAACTTGGACCACGAATAAAGAAGTTGAATTTTGCCTATAGACGACGACAGCAACTACGGCAGCAGTATATGAAAGAGCGAAAACAGAAACAAACAACTGAAACTGAAGGCGACAATAAAGTGGATTTGGTATCGGAGTCTGTACGAAAGATTATACGTGAACGTTTGAGGCAATTGTCCTCAAAATCACACATTCCAAAAGGATCATCGCATCATTTGAGTGGTCCTATCCTAGCGAGCACCAACGAGAACGAAGAGGAGCAATCCAGAAAACAGGAAGCCTTAGAATTCGGTGAGATCAACTCTCGAAAGGCACTCTCAAGTTGTGCGATTGCCCATCGCGCAATCGATGTGGTGACAAATGCGCTGTGCTTGAAGTGTCATCAGCATTTTTGAATCATAAAACAAACTTTTGAAGTGTTGCATTCAAAGTTTTTGCCTGTATTCTATCAATAGCTTCACTTTTCCAATTCAGAACGCCTGCATATAGTTTCAGAGTTGGGCAATAGCGTGCTATTGCTGATCTCAGTTTAGTTTCGTTTGGTTGGCAGTTCGATTGAACTGATTTCAAAAAATTTAATTCTTTCGTCTCAGTCATTTGCTAACAACGAACTGAACGGGGAGAATTTTCACCATCTTTTATCTGAAATTCTGATTTTAAACTGAAACGAGTTGTTGTTTTCAGTGAATTTGGTGAAGTCGATTGGAAAAGAAATACTGAGAAACGAGACTACAAGCACTGCAAAGATTACTACTACGCTAGAAACTACCACTGAAATGCCAGCTTCTACTACCGTTCCTATCGTACCAGAGGCTGAAATACTTCCACCAATTACGATCCAACAACCTGAACCTTCCTCAACAGAAGATGCGGAAGCATCGGAAACTACGCCGATTTCCGCTGAAGAAACCGAGAATCCGGTCACTGAGACAACACCTGAGGATTACCACTTTCGTACGATTGCTCCAGTGAAAAAGTACAAATTCACACAAAAATTACGACCACGACCGAGACTGAGGATTCGCCGACCAGGTAAATGTACACTTTCGATCAGTACACTTTCAGTTGAGCAATGGAATTCACGAAGCCTTATTGTGCTCTGCTCTGGTTGTGAACATCTATCGACATTTTCGATGCACTCTGCTGTTTCATTTGATCAACACTATAGAAATTAAGTCGTTGTTGTTTTTCAGGTGAAAAACCTCAAATTCGAGGTAATCGAACCTCATCATCTAACCGTCCATTATCTTTACCATTGCTAACACCGTTCGGATCCGAGTCGTTCAGCGATCGTCTTCCGTCAATTCATCGCGAACCCTTTGCGAGTCGTCGATCGCGTAAATTTTCACTCAAATTCTTGTCTGATACCCTTTATTCCCCAGCATGCAGCTTGTATGAATAGCACATTTGACAATTCGTGCTTCTAAAGACGACCGGCAAAAATGTCTCAAATGCTTATTGCTTCAAATATCGTCAAAGTTTCAAATATCGTCAAAACGCCACTTTGAAATGAATTGGATAAGACAATTGCATATTAGAGTGAATGAACTAATTTCACTGGAAACCTTCATTAGTACCTTCATTAGTCGTTGCTGTAATTGATTCCAGCGAAATTGCGCAGTTTCTTCCAAGCGTAATTCTCCGTTACAATGACAAATTAGGCAATTTCTTTCTTCATAACTGTTTTCGTGGATTCGAAGATTATCAAAGAAAGTAATATCGATGAAATTAGATAAGTCACTGAAAACAATTAATATTGTCGTAGAATATCTAATTGTTTCTAGTGGTTTGCATCTCATTTACATCATTGCACCATAATTCACTCTGAACGAAAAACTGGTTTCATCTCGGCCTTACGATAAAGATTGCCTTGAAATAAGTTGCAAAACATAAATCAAAATGAAAATTCCTTGTGAAACTACACGTATATCTTGAGAGGTTGAAAGATTGCCGCGTCACCAAATAATTTTTTTCTGAAATCAAAAGATATGATCTGCTAAGATCTCACGGAACCTAGCTTCATATAAAATCCCTAGCTTAAAATCCCAGATCGCGCTAATAATAAGCGTGAGCACTGCTGTGACATGCTATTTTCATGCCACCCATACCCTTTGATTTTCTCAACAATTTGGTTGATCATATGTCGATTTTGTAGAACATATCTTCTGGTTTAAGAAAAGAAAAAATACATGTTTGAGTGAACACCTCAACTCTTTGAAAAAGGGTTTTAAATGGAATTCCGACTTTGTTAAAACGGCAAAAAGCATTGATGAGTACAACGGCGATTACAACTGAATTTTTAACTCAATCTAAGAACACAATGAGGGTGTGACTGTTCAGAGTAAATGCCTTAAAGATGCTATAACAAGATGTTCCTGAAAATGGTCTATGGATTGATTTTTGCCAAAATTTGATGAATATGATAAACATGGAATAATTTTCATTTATTGATATTCATCGCTAATTTAAAAACAAAAATGAAGTAATCTAATATTGAATTCGAAGTTACATGTCAATTATTTCCACAGAATAGAACTGTTTGTTTAACACTGCCATTCTTTTCAGAGCCTTCACACGAAAGTGAGAACAGTGTTGCGATCGGAAGTGGCATCCAAGAATTTGAGAGTGGTGTGGGTGGCGGCGATAATGCCCTAGGGTTTGGCGGCGGTTTCGGCGCAGGAGGTTTCGGAAAACCACCGGTCGATTTTAGCTCAGGCGGAACGTTCGGTCTGGCTGGAACTGGTGTCAATATTGCCACTGAACTTCCACCACAAATTCTACCGCCGACTCCCGATATGACTGCGTAAGTTTTGCATTCCCAACACGCAGATACTGAATGAACAATTGGGGAGTTTGAAATGGATACGAAGATGAGGAATGTTGCGGAATAAATACTGAAATATTCAGAAGAGATGACCGCTATCTCACATCAGAAATAATATATTCCGCTGTTCTCATCATTAAGATCATAATCGTTGATATCCTAACAAGCTGATCAAATCAGATTTTGACTTCTTACTTGAAATGAACTCGACTTAACAAAATAACTGAAATTTCAATCAATTGCAATATCTTCAGCAATCTTACAGCTTAAGCATTAATTGCATGAAACTTATTCACACTACGACGAATGCTCATTGTCTTTGATTGTAGTTGTAAGGCGATATTAACCGAGAATTTAATTCAGTCGCAATAACTGCGCATTTCTACCATGTTTTTTCGCAGATTACCAGCTAAGTTCATTTCTATGAAAATTACTCAATTTATCGCATACTTTTAAGCGCCATCACAATGGAGTCAACGACCACTCAGCCACCCACAACTACAACACTTACAGCAACCACGACGGATGTCATATTTCCTCCACTTCCTCCGCCACCACCCAAGGAAGAGGTGTTGGTGATACCACAAAATTCTGGTCTACGAGCCGTTGCACCACCGGTCGATTTTGAAGGTGGTTTCGGAAGTTCGTCACATGGCTCGTCACCGGATCTATTCGGTTCCGGCAGCGGTGGTTCTGGCCTAATTCCGGGCGGATCCTCAGGAAGTAAGTTGTTTTTGGTGGTACTTTGTCCATGAGCTCAATGAGAGAGTTTCGATCAGGTGGCTATCAAATTCAAGTTGTTGAGAAGGAAGTTGTTCTGACTTTGATGTTGACTGTTTCCTCGATGATTAAGAAAGTGATCGTTCAGATGTTGATGAATCGATGTTCACCGGTGAATCTGCGCTCACGCCGAATCGCAACGGACCGACCGGTGATGGATTCGGTCCACCGTTGTTCCCGGGTGCTGCTGTACCGCCACCAGTTCCGGCTATAGGTCTTGGTGGAGATGCGGCCGGATTATCACCGTACAGACTCGATCCTGATCATCTAAAGAATCCACCGACAACGGTACGAATTCGCGCAAGCGCAGTTGTTTAAAACAGTTGCTTGTAAGCACAAACCTCCGCATGAACAGCTGCTATTTTTACAATTTTTTGACAATTTACTTCAGCACAATGATATTTGAAATTTTACAACAGATTATTATAGGTGGAGTTCATTGTTTTCGATTTTCTTTCGATGTAAGTGACGGTTTCGATTTTCAGGTGAAGCCATCAGCGTTACTGAGTATGTTGAGCAAAGCCGACATAGGTTTCAATCAAGCGATTAATCATTTTGAGCAAGGAACGCCACTCGAATCAGCTGCTATCGATATCCTCGAGGTGAACTTCACTCACGATCAGCTCGATCGTTTATTTTCATTTTGAAATTTTGATTTCGACTTTTGAATTGTCTGACAATGAATATAATTGAACATTAGTCACAGTGCGTTGGATTATTTGCACTGAATATTCAGAAGATTAGTGCAATTTCTATCTGTGCGTATAAACCTTAATGAAAGCAATTATGGAAGCATAAAATTCATAATGCAGAATTAAAAGAATCGCTCGCTCTAAAAGGTTTTCTCGTGATCGATTTTATAGGTGAATATGACTGAGGGTAAATTGGCTGATGTGATGAATTGAATATCTATTGAACGGCCGTATGCACTTATTCAATGTCGTATTTGTGCACGGCAAAAAAATAAAACGATGCTTGGAAATTAGCATTTGTAGGAGTGTGAAATGTGCTGTTTTAAGGTAGCGCTAGGTAGTGAAAAATTGGACAGTCAAGCGAAGTTGCTGGGACACGTAGATCGTGCGATTGGTATTGATAACTTGCAACGATTACAACGATGGGCCAATACAGGCGGTGCTTTAGACGCAATCAAAGAACAGGTAAATTCAACAAATGAATCAAACGGATGAATTCAATTCAATCCATTCACTCAATTGATCCAACAGGAACTGAAAAATCTACAATGTTTTTCAACTAAAATACACTTATTTTGCTTTTTTTCCCCAATTGCATTATTCCATCACACATAGATGAGTAATTGTCATTTAGTAATGCTAAGTGCAAATTTCAGTTCGTTAAGATTGCGAAGAACTACAGTCCTCCAGAGAATCTTATACCGACATTACCTCCACAATTGAAGTATTTATTCACCGGTAAGAAAAGGTGATTGATTGTTTTGAGATGTGTTCATAATGTGTTAATAATGATAAATGATGTTTTAATTTGATTTGCTTTGAACTGATGATATTTGACATTCATTTGTTTTTGTGTTCCTTTGTGGGTTTTTGCTGTGATGCAGTTGATGACATTCGACTGTTCCAATTCGATCGATGGATGGCACATTTTTCTTTTGTTCGATTGTTGTTCAGTTTTCTCGGTCTGATCTTGTCAGAGATCAGTCTTGCTTTGAGCGGGTTTCTGAAATTATCTGCAGCGCTCTCCTGTTTACGTGCTCTCCCGTCACCCTTTTGTATCCCGATAATATTCGTCACCTGAGAAATTTTTTCTAAAAAGTTTCGTTGCATTTTCTGTTTACGTGTTTTTTGACGATGATGATTGATGTGATGACCTTCACTCATGACTTCTTAATAATAAGTTCCTTCCGCATCATATACCTACTTCTGCATTTAGTTCTCTTTATTAATCTTGCAAATGATCGTTTATAGTTCTTGTTATTATGTATCATTCTGTGTATCATGATGAAATACCATTGCTTTGTGAGTACTATGAGATTTCCATTAGGTTGCTTGTTTCCAAGTCAATTCATAGAAATTACACAAATTTTGATGACAGGTTTAGAGAGGTAATGTTAAATGGTTTGTCAGAATAACATGGTGACACATAAACTCTTTTTAATTTATCCGACATTATCATTAAACTAAACCTAAATTGAAATTGGGTCATTTCAATACCAACGAAAACGATGTTAACAACCACAATGATAAAAATGATACTGAAATTGAGGATTAAATTTGCCATTCCTCTAATTTCTTCGATTGAGATATTCAGTAACGATCGCTGCAAAAATGAGTTTTCACAAGAAAAATCTTTCAGTGGTATTTCATTCTTTGCCCATACAATTGATTTTTTGTTATTAATTATTCACGTTGAACTAATGCTCAGTGAGATTTTGTTTCTATTGCTTTCTTGTCGTTGCGGTCATTTTTCATCACAAATGCCATTAGTGAATTGAGATTTAAGAAAGTGTTTCTGTTTTTTTGAGAATCAAATTGAATGTGTTATATGCGTTTGTGTGTGTGTGTATATGATAGTGAATATTGTTAACATGTAACAATAAAAGTCAACTTATCATAATTTACTGAAGAAGTTTTCGTTGCAAAAGAACGTCACACAAATTTCATTTCGAAAACATTCACAATTAACGACGAAAAACATTACGTTAAGTTGTTTGGTCAATGAAACGTTCGTTCACAACACAACACATCATCCATTTTGGTATCATTTTACGAAATAAACACCAGTTCAAAACACTTGTGTACATCGAGTATTCGAGTAATCGCGAGCAGATTAGTACATTCAGAATACCACTGAGTTTCATGAATACAACAAATAAGAAAACATGCGAACGTGACCATATCTGTACATGATCGTTGATATCAACATAATCATTACCCTCATTCCGTCCAATATAAACATATAAACAACACGAACATATCAAATGATAAGGCAGTATCAAAACATTTGCCAAATGAAATGCGTAAAATGGAGTACAAATTTATAAAGTATCAACAGTACACGGCTTTGATAGAATCAAATAGTCCAGTTGATCCTCGGCAGTCGGGCATGTCGGATCGCTCGTGAAACCGACCTTATGAAAGAAACCGAGCGACTTATGATTGAACGCAAAAACTGTTGCCATCACTTTGTCCATTGAAGTTCTGAATAAATGTCAATTACGACAATTTTCAGCAGTACAAAATCATTCTATCATTTTAGTACGCAGATCATCCATATCTAATCAAAAAGTTCGAATAAATACCAAATTCGACTCGATACAAGCACACTAATCTACTTACTTTCTGCCTAGAGATTCCAGCATTGAGATCATTATTGACCCGATTCCCTGCGACTGATATTTCTCTTCCACTTGAATTTCAAAACTAAAATTTGAACAAGATTAAAGAATTCGCTCCACAATTTTACGCTTACACAACAATAACACTATATGAAACAGAGATATCGTAACAAATCAGAAATAATTTCAAGTGAATCGATGAAGAATTAAACGGCAAATTACCAATAAACAACAGCTGAATCGTGATCCATATCGAAGCGATAATGGCAATAACCTATTGGTGTATTATGAGCGTTCTTTGCAATGATGTATCTGAGATGAAGAATAAATGAAAAAAAACAACAACAAATCCTTTGAGAAAAATAGAACGATTGCATTTGAAGTTCACTCTTTCTTCACAGACTCTAACGATTAAAAAAGTATGCGACTTTAATAATGAATGATAGATTCTTCAAAACTGCATGCAAAACAAAGTTAAACCTCGACGTTGTCGATGAGAGTTCCTGCTTTTTGCTCTGCTCATCATAGCCCCATTGTGAGAGCTCATAAAACGCACGCATATTCACCGCAAACAAATTGAAAATCCACTCGAAAAGTTTCTCATCCAAATGTGTTCCCCACATAAATGAAAACGATAACGGCTCGCTGCAAAGTGGAAAAATCTTAAAATTCCAAACTCAAGCTTGAAATTTCCAATATATTATAATGACATAATCTTTCTTGGAAAAACGAGAAACAATGTTCGGAAAATGAATGCAATTGGGTTTTGACTTGACAATTGAAGAAAGTGACTGATTATGTGCAAGCAAATAATTTGAAGTACCCTGATAGTGTTTCAGTGGGATATTCACATTTAAGGCTCTCAATTGGATTCGGCATTTTACTCGCTTTCTTTACGAGTCGCTTCTTCACATCACTTCGAGTCATCCTCTCTGAAGCAATTAAAAATTGCTCTAGCATATACTTACATAGGTACAAATCATTTCGTTTTAATACGGCCCTATCTTCGACCCTCGATTCAAATTACACTTTATTGTGCAATCAGCATTATAATTATTGTTTCGTGTTGTAAGATTTAAGTGCGACGGGAAAATCAATCTTGAAACGATCGTGAAAAGTTTTCAACGATACAATTAATTTTTTAAACATGTAAAAAAACATTCTATTGTAATTGTAATAATTGTAAATGTTCACCATTATCCTACCGATTTCGTTTCAAAAATGAAAAAAATAAAATTGAACCATCGCCATCTTACCAACAAATACAACACACAATCTGGATTTCAGTTGGACACGAACTCATCAATACAACGAAAAAATATTCCTTCATAAATAACGACGAATGAATCGTGTTCACTTAGATGAATAAAGAAACACAAAAAAATAATGAAAATAAGCCGTTCAAACTGTGAAATATTTTATTGTTGTTTTTAATCGAACTACATACACAACCGGCATAGAAGTCTCTCAACTACGGCATAATTAAGTTATTTTTAGTGTTATTTTTGTTTTCATGATGAATGAAAATATACAAATGAACACATCAAAAATTTCAATTCATATACATCACATTACAGGTCATGTACAATAAGTCATGTACAATTTGCTCGAAACAATCAGCAAGACGCGCAACAGAACATCAAAATAAATGAAGCTCTCGCTGAATTCTGAATTTTTGGTTTCACATTTTAAATATTCCACAGATGCAAACATTTCGTTCAACGAAATCGCCAGGCACATACGACAATATATTGATTATTCGAAATTAGGTGATTAATGAGACGACAACAATGATATTTAATGTTACCTATAATAATAAAATCAGCGATAATACTAATCAAAATTAAATCACGAAAACGAACACTAAAATGTCAGAAGCATCATGCATACATCCATGAAGCAATCAGTCAACTGCTAGAAGTAATAGATACATCAAAACAATAGACTTCCTAATATGGCATGAGTACAATTACGGAACTTCATAAATCAGCACAACTTAGAAGCAGAACTTGACTAAATAAGAATCACGAAAGAAACACTTCAGTAGCAAGATAGCCCTGTAATTCAAATACTGATTTATTTGGTTTACAGGACAAATTGAATCCATCCACTGCAACCATGATCAGTAGTGATCAATAACAACTTGCAAATGATGAATTTCTCACTTCTTATATAAAACAAATAAATTTACATAAGGATTCAAGGATCCACCAATTCTTCACTATAATTCTCAATGAAGCCAATCATTTCATAATCTCATCGAATCGCGAACGAATGCTTCTTAAGCAATACACTACTAACTAAACCTAAACTATAACTCGCTTTGTATAAAGCGTACAAATTAATCAAGCAATATCCAGTAATGAATTACACAATAAACAAATGCAATATTATTCACAAAAGATCAAACACGAACAAACGACAGATAAGAACTGCTAACGATCAGCCAATGATAGTACGAAGTCAGTAAAGAACTTGGACTCGGAACTCAAAATCAAAAACTCGGAACTCACTTAATCTATCGTTTGCCTGAGAGTATAATAAAATATTCCTCTCAACAAAATCGCTCTTTATCTGAACCTATTGCCAGTTTCAGTTTCAAATTCATTGTCACTTGAGAATAACTAAAAAGAAATTCTTCAACGAAGCAATAGTCAATGAACTCTCATTGCTGAGCGCTAAAATTTGTCATATTGAAATGGCGCGTAACGAATGAGCAAATCTGACCAATTGTACCGTGATAACCTATATGATACACTATGATAAGATATCATTTTCGATTCAGATACTAAAACTTTCGCCGCAACCACAAGTGCCTTTGATATTTGGATTACGAAAGATGAACTCGGACGAGAGAGACGATTTTACGAAATCCATTTCTGTGCCCAACAGTGTTAGTTGTGCCTTTGTATCGATCCATATTCGTACGCCATCCTTTAAATGCCTCACAATTACAATCTTATAATATCAATTCATTTCGAACAATTACTGATTAATCTCTTAGAAATGAATATTCCCTAAACAAGGCGATAACACACGTATGCTTATTGCTATATTTTGTTTTCTTAAATACCTATCGCTTCAATAACTCCTCTTCAAAAATGGATTTCATGACGATAAATATTTGTATGAAAATTTCGAGCACACTGCTGTGAGGCCAAATTTTATATATGCTTACATCTAACTTTGTTTTATAGAAGAATCCGTAGCACTTTTAAAGGTTTCAATGCATAAACCAAGTAATTAGGAAAACAAAACAGCAAAATCTAGAATCGAACCTGTATGACTTCTTCATCAAATTTAGCCTTGCTTTTTGCATAATCCAACGTATACGTTAAACCACTACAGCCACGTTGCCTAACGCCAATCTATAATTTTTTGATCACAATTTTAGTCAAAAAAATTTCCCACAACAATATTAATCATAATCGTAAGAACAGTAAAAATTTGAGAACATTCAATCATAACAGTAACAGTAATCAGACTGACAAAAACAGTGATATCATTATTAACGGTGCATAACTTTGACACGAAAGAGCGCACCTTTAAAGCCTTCATATCAGGTGCCTTCTGCAAAAGGACCTTCACTCGCTCTACTGCTTCTGGAGTGAGCGTCAAAGCAGCTCTTGGCGGAGTCCTTCGCATCACTCCTTTCACAACTCGTGCTGTTGCACCACTCAAACGTGCCGCCATCCTGATGTTTCTGAAAACTCAAACATTCACTTTACTTCAATGATTTACCGTTACAAGTGATTGAGACAATCTTCAAAACTCCAGGACTGGGCTAAGCATTCTACAATTGTTTCACAGTAAGATATCGCTCAGTCTTACGTTTGGGAGTTAATCATAAGCTTATGGCAAATGCAAAACACACAAAAATCGCACTGCCTTGTCTTGGGAATTCTATTCGAAGCGTTGAGATCCTTCTCTTGTACTGTTCAAAAGCTTCTTCAATTAATTTCCTTACTTCCTGCTCTCAGATTTCTCTTCGCTACAAGTTTTAACTAAGGGATGAGGGACACTACGAAATGATTTCGATCTATTTGATACCAGTTCATCACCTTTCATTTCAATGAAAACCATTTAACAACGGCAACACTCATCGCCTTAATCGTCACAAGTTTCCCTAATGAAAATTCCATACAAATAAATGAATACTTCCGGATGGATCCAACGACCAATCTCGTGAAATAAATGACCGCATCAACTGACTACGCAATACTTTATTCATTTTGTTTTTACGAGAAGAAAAAACAGAAAACAACAAAATTACGGTCATCAAACGAAAACTTTCAATACAATAAACTGATGAATGCAATAACAGAAGCATGATGAACCACACGAAACGTAGAACATCGAGGAAAAACAATCAATGCAAATGGTGTTATCACCTTATACAATCAACGAAGACACGTATCAAATTCAGCAATTTTGATTCGTTGAGCGAATTTAAGGGATAAATGTGCCGTCATAAAGATGCACAACGAATATGGCACCAGAACATACGCCTTATATGGAAACCACGAATTTTCATTCAAATCGGAAAGAAAACACGTGGACGGAACGAATCTAAAGATTCCAAAAACTATCTACGATCATTTTATCAATGTCATAAAAAATTTCATGAATCGCCCCAAAACGTTCTCAAAGTACCACTTTGCATTATCAGTTAGAGCCGCGAGCATGGGAGACTCTCAAAATGGAGACATTTAAAAGTGATGAAATCTTAAAAACGCAACGTATCACGAATATGAATTCCGTATTTTCCAAGATTCACTCCTTCAGAGTGTTGTACAGGCGCAAAAAATTAAAGCAATAATGAATCGTCAACAGATTTTGTTCCCTTTCCATACATTTTCATCATTATCATTACCAAAACTTTTAAATGTATTATAACAAAATAAAAGTGGTCATTGTTTACAATCAAAAGATACAAAAATGAAATGAAACAAAATTTCAGCAACTAATGACGAAAAAACCGGAAAATGATCAAAATCCCCTCACAAACGAAAGAATGAAAGACAAATAAATGTAGACGAATCAGGAAGGTAGAATTCCAGTGAAAACAAAAAAAAGACTGATAAAATTATAATCTGCAATGACAAAAAAATAAACCGAAACAAATGCCCAGAATTTATAGGCCGATACCGATACACGATTATGACTAACATGAAACAATTAGAAAAAAATCTTTCCGAAATGAAAATTTCTGAGCGTAATGGAGATAAGACTTCGCATTCCATATTGCCATCATTCTTATTCGTCAGATTTCCTTTCCAACCTCAAGTTTATTGCGGTGGTATTATTAGACATCCAATTGGGACACTACTCCTGTTCCCGTAACCATCGTACTGTATGCAGCACATATCCGCAGGACCCATCGAGACCACTGTTGATACGTACAGCTGAAATATATCTCATCAAATGAGCGTTTCTCAGCAAAATTTCAAATCTATGAGTACACAATCTAATTGCGGACGAATCTTTAAACAACTCCACAAATTTGTATCTATAATTCAAGTCAGCGCAATCTTAAGTAAACTAAAAAAAGTGCGCAATTTCCACTCCTAAACAATTCCTTTTCAAAGTGTCTATAAGTAGCTGAACATAATAAACAACACTGCAAAAACAGCAAAAACATGGAATAATAGAGCAGCATTATCCGACTGGTCAAACCAGCGAATAAATATCTAATTCAAGAAGTTTCAGAAGATAAAATGAATTCTACTCAAATTCTAAAATCAAATAAAACAAAGAAACAACTACTCAAAAACAAAGTAAACACATCAAATCTGCATCGCTCATACCTGTCCATCGCTCCATGGTGCCAAACACTTGTCACCAACTTTCCAGATTGGTAGTCCCGTTCTGGTGGAAAATTTCGGCGAATTCGACTTCTGCCCTCCGTTGTATGGCATTGGTGACGACGACGGTGGACCATAATTATAGTGACTGTTGTTGTATGAACGATTAAATTGCAATATCCGTTGTTGTGGTTGAGACTGCTGGCCTTGTTCATACCTCGTTCCAGCCGATTGATAATTCGAATTCGTTTTCGTGTAAGTTGATGGCTGATTGCTCGATGGAATCGCATCGTTATTGAATCGATCATTACCACGTCTATTACTGGCACCGATATTGTCGTTGTATGATGGCTTATTGTTACTGTACGTATCATACGGTTTGTTTGTGTAACGATTTGATGAGGTCGATCTGTCCATTGCAGCAGAATTGGATGTTGATGACTTTGTGTTGAGGTCCATGCCGGACATACCTGAAGTAAGCAAAAATGAAGAGATCAAAATGAAAAGACCTTTTCTGAGGAAATTCTCGCAGACTCATAAAAACTTTCTTAGAGACCAAGCAAAATTACTACAAGAGTTCATTATCAATTAAGCAACAACCACATTTTAATACCAATAAATAACTCACCATTAGTAATTGTGTTCACGGATGACTGCTTCTGATTTTGTGGGTTCAACGGTGGGAATGAGCTATCGTTGTTCAGCACGAAACGATCATTTTGTGGTGAACCACTGAACGTATTCGCGCTCGTCACGTCCCGTCGACCACGATTCCCTTGATACCCTCCCCTCGATCGATTGGAATTTGACATCTGCGCACCACCTCTGTTTCCTGCAAACATTACCCGTAGAACAAACGTTTAAGTCACAACACTCAGCAAAATTCTCGCCAAGCCTTATCCATCCACCTATCAGCCTTATTTACAATCATGTTGAATAGACACCGAAAACCTGAAATATTCTACCGATTCAAAAAAAACCACTCTCGACTGTTTATATACAGCATATACGCTGACTAAATAAAATCCTATTGTCTTGTTCAATTGAACATAAACTAATACTCTTGTCACTTCACTGCAAGCGCCAAACAAAAATTCAAATAAAAATATCAACATTCTAGAATGTAACGAGAATCCGCTACTGACCGCGATTAGCCGTGAATCCTCTGGAATTTCCGCGATTGCTAAAACCACGACCAAAATTCTTCACATTTCCCGGTCCACCACCATCTCCACCACCTCCTCGAACGCCACCTCTGGATGCCGATAACGGAGGAGGGGATGATGTGTTTGGCTTCCCAAATTGCTGTGGATACGGTTTCGTGGGCGCGATAGCCTCAGATTTTAGATTCGTCGGTGCAGAATCCGAAGTTGCCGGTACGGCTGACTGCTGAATGAAATCGAATAGAGTTGATGGCTGAGAGGGGCGTTGATGCAACAGTGCTTCTTCGTCCAGTTCGGCACGATTCGATCGCCGATTCTGCAAATTTCATCTCCTCATTCAAACATATGAAAGGCAGATTCAAAATACGATATCAAATGGTGCTGAGCATCTTTAAAAGATTCCAGAATGCGTTGCTCCTCTCATCTTAACTGATACGTCGACTGGGGCATGAGGCATACTGCTTGAGCACAAATTAAAGCGTGAACTAAATTTGTGCTTAATCCCTACAATATCACCGAATTTTCAGCCTAAATCTCATTCGAAACTAAGTATAATTCGAAGGTTTCACACCATAAATAACTACCCCAATATAAGAGCAAATCTGCACAACACCATACGTAAACAAATGAATTTATGAGATCGTGAAATAAACAGAAACAAATCCAAGACAATTAAATCAACCTTTCGTTGATCATTATTTTGACGCGTTTCCGAAAAATTGCTGACGGCAGTTTCTTTCTTAACGGCACTTTTTACTGTCGCATTTGTCGTCGATTCCACCGGAATTTTTAGTTTTATCTTAAATGATAAAAAAACATAGAAACATAGAAAAGCATGATTAGAAATTGCTTCGCACAACGTCCATTTTTCTCCAGTGCAGACGTTTAGCCACAGATTCACATTAGCCAAACGTATCTTCAGACGAAGGAGAGGGGGAAGGAAGTGGGACGGAAGCTAGCTGCTCAGTTTGAGAGAACGGGTTGAGAAAATCCAAATTCTTTCGGTTTAATCGTCAGTCAACAATTTTGAGCATCGAGAGAAAATGATGGACTAACCCAAATTTGAAACTCACTACGCAATGATACCATTCTTATGGCTACAGGATTGCTTCAAGTTGAAGTTAGGATTGATTCTTCAACGCACCTGACTTGCCGCAAATTTCCTTCTGTTCGCGTTTTCGGCGATCGCCTGCTGAATTTGTGCCTTACGCGCTGTACCGAACTCATCGTTTTCGTCGTTTTGCTCGTCACTTTTTTTCAAGTTTTTATTATTCAACACATCGTTCGCACAAAACGTTTTCAATTTCATATTGTTAGATGTTGATTGGATCTGTAAATGAGTCTTTATTAACGAAACATTTTCAATTTATGCTCACTGTTTATCCACAAAAATTTTTAAGTTGAGTTTAAACAGCTATGACAGATGAAAAAAGTACAATTGGACCATGGAAAAGCGAAAAAAAACAGTGCAAAAATAACAGAATCAAACTGATTGCGAAAATATAAAGAAATAATTCCACACAGGATGAATTAATGTTAAATATTTTTGACGAAATATCAGAAGCTATAGACGACGGAAGAATAAAATCAGCAAAATACAACGATTGAATGACTAACTCGTTTCGTGAATGGAACCCATTTTGGTGCAGAGCTATTGACGTTACGTACTTGTTTCACGGACCAACTCTAAACAATTTCTCATCAAACTTATGTCATGAGGTAATCGAGAAAAAAATCAAAAACATAGCAATGAAACATTAGAGTATCGTTCGTAAAAGCATTATTCTACGATTATATGGCCAGATAGAATGATGCGATCGAATCGTTGAGTCAAATAATCTGATTCACAAAACTGTAAAAATTAAACTTCAATTACATTTTACCTTTTCCAGCTTCCATCTCTCAATGAGTTTTGTTACAGATCCTCCCAACACACGACAGTTTGCCACATTGATCAACACCAAACCACTTTCAAGCGGTACGGTACCAATCAATAGCAATTTTGTTCCGGGTGGTGTTTCAATGCTGAACTTTTCAAATTCATCAAAACCTTATAAGATGATAACAGATCAAGAATTTAGAGCTCCAATTTCTATATGAATTAACTCACATCAAAGGAACGTGTTATACAGCTATGACAGTAATCGTTTACTTCATATCAAAACACCCATACCGTCAACAACCAGCATAATCACAACAAGAAGTTTAACAAATTCTTTTCTTTAAAGAGAATGGAATGAAATTCTGACACTGAATTCGCTTAACAAAACGTTAAGACAACATTTATGCAGATGAAAATCTTGATAGGTGGTAAATGAGGGAATATCATTCACTATATTGAAATACTGATCACAACGAAAGAAGAAAGTGATTCGTAAGAACACAAAAATGTATACTCATTGCAATGAATAGCACTTGCTGAACTGATAGCAAAGTAATATTGCTGCAAATATTTCAGGGAAATGAAAAAGTAGATTTAGTGTTCAACAACAAAACATTAATCATCACTAACGTCAACGTTGGAATTGGATCGAATTGCACCGCATTAATCGTCGAATGCCCATCGGTCAACTGAATTTTGTAGAGACCATCACTGCCGGAACGACTGGACTGCGATAGTTTCGAGCACGAAACATTCAGCAATTTCGATATTTGAACCACAACTGGACCCTGAAAAGTGATCCAGATATCAGTGACACTGAGTAAAAACAATGCGCCAGCAATGATCAAATATTGTTCTACCACACGAGGTTACTAAACGATCCCAAGCTCGAATAATCCATATAAAATTGCCAACGTCAAACAAAGCAATACGAGAGTTCAATTAAGCTGATTCCGTATCGGATCGATACACTATTTTTGGTCAACCGAACCGACACAAACTCATATAGGATAAGAAGAATGGATGAGAAGGAGAACTTTAACGATGTCAACGAAGGAGTGTGACCGAAAGGTAAGTTAGCTCTACTCTAAAGGCAATCATAAAGTAAAAATGCTACTGAAAACCACTAAATTACACACCTTCAACTCGCCAATACGATAATCAACACGATCCATCAATACCGTAACGCCATACTCACGGATGTCACTCTGGAAATGTGAAAAATGATTGATGTGAAAATTTTAAAATATGATAATCCAGTTCTCAATGGTGAACACTGAAGGCTGGATTGCCATTAGAAATAGTACATAATATCCGAAAAAAAACCAAACAAAGAATAATTATTAACTGGAGAATTAAGCACACAACTGAACACAACATACATCGAGTAGCGTTTGACGTAATTTCGATGGATCATCAAATTGTTTCTCACCAAAAAATTCAGCTAAACGTTCTTCTGATATTGGCCATCCTTGGTTGATCAGCTCATTGATTCCAGCAAAATGCATCAATACCTCCTGAATGGATTTTAAAATGACTTTGTATCGTAATCTAAAAATTGGAACTCCTCAATTGGGCACTTCCCAGGATCGATTTATTGAAAATTTTTCCGCGGAAACAAACGAACTTAACTGTTTGGGAAACCACACTTTGAATGCAACTGCCCACAACAATGCTTAGAATAGTGATCGAGAGGAATTTTAAACAACGATAAACCTATCGCATAACTGTTATTTAATGTGTGTGCAAATTAGACTAAACAATAAACGAAACAATCAAATTTCCTAATGAACCCATATCAGTTTGAAATGGAATGAAGCAATTCTAGAAGTAAAGATTCATGTCTAAATATTTCTAAATTCCACGCTAAATATTTCTGAATTGTGAGTTGATCAAATTTGGCGAAGTGTCTATCTCTGAATTCCAGTGACAGACACTTCACCAAATTTCCTCAAAAAACACAAATCGCTAGGAAATGATGAAACGATATGAAACGCTGCTCACTGCAATATTGAAGTACCTACCTACATAGCGAAACGTTTCAATCTCACGGAATCAGTTGCTCAAGTCTCAGGAAGGAAAAACATTAATACATAAAATAACAAAATTGCAAATAATAATATCAGTAAGACTCTCTTACAAACGACTGCTCACTGCTGTGTTTGCTGGACGTTTCGATAAAAATGTTGTTGAAAAATAACTGCCCTGAAAAGTATAATAAATATGGAAATGGCATCAAGAAATTATTTCACACCTATCAAAACTGTCTTCAAAAGAATCAAGAGCGACATTTCTGAGTGTGATAACGAAACAAAATCAAGAACAATCAAATGCAAAGATGCAATTATATTGGGTTGGGTACAATTATATGTTTCACTGAGATTTCGGAGAATTATTAAGTGGTATAAATGGAACGAGGTACAATAAGTTTTGTCTAGTTGTAAGGAATGACAGATATGAACGTAATAGCTTGAACACTCATAATGATTACGATTTTGATGCTGGTTGAATGAATGAATAAAGAATTTACAATTAGATAAAAATTACCTGTTCTGGATTAATCCGTGTTCAGTTGGTCAACGTTTCATTGAATGGATGACGTCCTTTCGATTTGATAACACCTTTCTTTCCAACCTCTCGCTCTGAAACCTAACTATCAATAACTGTGCATAGATATATGAAATAAAACGACCGAGTTGAGAAGCTAAACGATTATTGGAACAATTTGGATTACATGAGAAAGGAAAACTAAATGAGTGAATGAATGAATAGAATCAAGATAGAGATTAACGACCTGTCAAATGCTTCGATGACCAATCGAAGTTCGCGAATCCAAGGCCGAGTTGTCCTCCAGCGATCCACGCGATCTGAAAGCAAAGGGATTAAACTTTGAAAAGAAATATCGGCCAATTAGACAGGATAATATTAGACATGCGTCCACGAGTGGACGCAGAAGTGAACAACGTTGAGATCCGATGGCTCACCACGCCATCGGATCTCCTCCAACGGGGAGATCATCTCGCCGTTGGATGAAATAAATAAATGAAACAATAAAAAACAACACCCCCAACCCCAACCCCCCTCCCCACCCCCACCCCCCCCCCTCCCACCCCCCTCCCCACCCCCTCCCCACCCCCTCCCCACCCCCACCCCCTCCCCACCCCACCCCTCCCCCCACCCCAACCCCGATCCCTAAACCAGTTCATTCCTCAATCCTCTGAGAGATCACTCCAGAGGATTGAGGAATGAACTGGTTTATCCGGCGGTGGCCCACCCATCCCAACCCCGCCACCGCCTCTGGAAAGTAGGAAAAATATTAACTTAACTAAGTCTCACGACTGATTACATTAATGATTCAAAATTCCAGCTATCCCATAACAGTGATGGCATCCGAACGATGTTCGGTCGGAAAAATTCGACAAATTTCAATCGGAATTCCGAATATTAGAATCTCGGAATATTAATTCGGTCGGATTCCGACCGATGAATTCCGAGATTCGATCGGAATTCCGAATGTCGCGATGCTGAAAAATCAATTCCGACCGAACTGAAATGTCGTTCGGATGCCATCACTATCCAATGTCTCATCCGTCCTCTATCAGTGAGCCATGTGTTGTGGTAAATTACTCTAAGCACTCCTTCTCAAGTAATTTTGTCTACCCAGTTGATTTCATACTGCAGCTGAATCCTCAGCAATCTTAAATCGACCGTTTTCCCGATTTCAACACGAAATTTGGTGGGTAAAGAGCCCATCCACGCTTCCCAACCTCTCCAACATCTCTGAAGCATTCATGGAATGAAGCAGTATTACTTACTGCTGGTTTCGATTGAATCAATTATTCATACTCATGACAAGCTTCATATCAAAAACGCTCGTCTCATCAATGCTTCATATCTGATGTTGTTTTTGCACTTAATACCGATCTCATAACACCCTCCCCATGTTATAGTGGGGCATGGAGGAAGAATATAATAATAATAAGCAATAATAATAATAATAATAATAATAATAATAATAATAATAATAAAGGATATAATAACATAACAATAACGGCTCTAGAAAACCAATGATGACTGCAAACTAGAACCAAAATATCAAAATTTTCAATTCATCAGAATATTCGGAGTAACGGTATAAATACTGAAATTCCTCTGAATTTCAATCGAGAACCTCACACGTTACTCGTTTCATTACCATCACTTAAGTGATGCATTCTGATGTTTCGAGTAGAATCTCAATCAATTGAAACATATGCAATATGAACGAATGTCAATTCAACGCGCATCCAATTCATGCGCATTATTCCGTTCATCTAACCGAACTTCCGAATCGCACCATTAATTGCAGAAGAATGCGATTATATTTCCGTTACATACAATTTTTGGTACCTTTCGATATCTGCTGAATTCTATCGTGATTTTCAACAGTTTGAAGGAACCAATTTCCTCATTCAACGCAAACGAAAACTCTCAACTCAAGACTGCTTCTAAGCAAATTCGCATTCACAATAAATCCAAAATGCGAGAACTCTCAACATCAAATAATTCGAAAATTACTTCAGAACACTTTGCGCCCGTCCAACGTAATTATAAATGAGCGGTTTTTGAAGATTTTGTGTTCTCGCTTGAAACCCATGAACAGCGTCGAAATCGCTGCTTTAAGTTCGAATTTTCTCCAATTTTTCAGAGAATAATCCGTGAAAAACGAAGCAAATCGCATTAAAAAACTTCCAAATTAATGCGATCTTCACATTTCCAAACAAATAGCCACGAAAATTAAATCAACTTAATCGATCGAAAAATTTTTCAGATACGAATCAGTTTGAATCAATTTCGATTCATTCGACTGCTTCTCAAAAACTGATCGATTGTTCAATGAAATCTCTTGAATAGTTTGAAGGAACCAATTTCCTCATTCAACGCAAACGAAAACTCTCAACTCAAGACTGCTTCTAAGCAAATTCGCATTCACAATAAATCCAAAACGCGAGAACTTTCAGCATCAAATAATTCGAAAAATTCTTCAGAACAATTTGCGCTCGTCCAACGTAATTCTAAATAAGCGCTTTCTGAAGACTTTGAGTTCTCGCTTGAAATCAATGTATTACTGCCAAATCAGCAGTTCAATTTTAAATTCTGTCATAAAAAACGAAGCAAATCGCATCAAAAAACTCCCAAATTAATGCGATCTTTATATTTGCGAACAAATAATCACAAAAATTAAATCAACTTAATCGATCGAAACACTTTTTCGACAAATCAATTTCGAGTTTCAGTATGAATCAATTTCGATTCATTCGACCGCATTTCAAAAATTGATCGATTGTTCAACGAACTCTCTTCGAAATGTTTTTAAATTCTATCGAAAAATCTAACTCGAAATTCGTTTCTTAATTAATATCAACTCATGCTCAACAAGTTTCCACACTTCGAATTTTCAACGAAACTTCACATGAGGTCACATGTGAATAAAAAAGATTCGATGCAATGATTCATAAAATGCACATGAGGTAAAACTCATGTGAAAATGTAATACTGCTGTGATTTTTAACGTCTCTAACTAATCAATTCTCAAAACTATCGTTCGTTTATTCCGATAATTTTCTCGTTCTGTGTTCGAACGGAATAACGATTTTCAAAAAAAAACTGAATGCTATCAAATTCGCAAAAAATCCTCAAATAACTTCAAATATTTGATTTCAGTTTTCAGCTTCTATAACATTTTCAATTAGAATGAAAGAATTCCGAAAATTTTCGCCGTTTTACATCGGCACATTCGAACTATCATAAATAACCTCTGGCTGACGACGGTTCGATTTCGATTCTCCACAACCGTATCCAATCGGTTCCAACGATCGTAAAACCATAAATGATTTTAGCTTGAACCGAAGCGCCAAGCCAATTCCAGAAATTTTAACTATAATTTTGTAAAGTCTAAATCATTCAACCACCCCACCTCCCTCCCCAAAGCTGACCGAGAAGAGATAAATAATTACTTAAAGAAATTTTCTCGGTCTTAATTCATTCACCCCATGAAACAGCCAAATCCTTTCTGACAAATCGCAAGTTCAATGATATCTCTGAAAAGATTTGGCTCAACTTAACGACATAATATGGTACACAATGAATACGAGTAACATCACAATTTCGAAACAATTACAACAAATTCATCACAATTCACTAAGAATATCAATTGAATCAATTCAATGCAAATCATTCAATATCAAAATAATGCATCATGAAATTATACATAAGATTTGAATTAGCTGCTAATGTTAGCCAATGACGATAATATGGCTAAGAATTGAACAATTCAAAGATATTCCAAAGGAGAAATAAATATATCATGACGATGAATGCGGAATGATTATATATTGCTGTTAATCACAGCAATTTTGGTATAGCAGCTAACTCAATTAAAAACGACATCAATGATATGAATACAATCAATATTTTCATTTAATTTTTCAATTTTATTAATTTTTTTTGGATTTTTGTTTTTTTCTGTTTTTTTTTATTTTTTAATATTTTTTGTTTTTTTTTATTTTTTAATATTTTTTGTTTTTTTTATTTTTTAATATTTTTTGTTTTTTTTATTTTTTAATATTTTTTGTTTTTTTTTATTTTTTAATATTTTTTTTTTTTTTATTTTTTATTTTTTTATTTTTTTGGTTTTATTCTTTTTTCATTTAGCAATAACGGATTATAATGAATTAACGGTTTGAACGAATAAAAGGAATAATAACGGATTACGAACAACGGAACAATAACGATTAAACGATTTGAACGAACGAAACGAATAAACGACATTCAATTAATATGCGATAAATGCAGTAAACACAAAATCATTTCGAATTCCAGTAATAACTATATTACTCGACCACGATACTCATCATTCAATTAACGATTAACGACTCAATTAACGATTCATCAAAAATATCGCTGCGATCAATGAAGTGACTGATATTCGTCACAATTGCCATCAGTTACTCATAACGATGCATCAATTCAGAATTCAAATTCATTTTCACTCATATCAATTCTATTACGAACTCAATGTGAATTCGTTGCACTTATATTGTTTCATATGAAACTATTATTATGAATTCAACTCAAATTGCAACAACTGATATCAAGCTCATTTGAACTGAGCTACAATTCGAAGTTATTTCGAATTGACTATTCGAATTTGTTTCCTCTCTTCAAAAGCTCTCATCGTGTCAATCGAAACTCATTCACAAATCACACTAGCCACGATAACTCTCAATTAATATGCGATAAACGCATTGATTGAAGCAAACGGATCAATAATTCGACACTCACATTAACAACGAAAAAATTTGTTGGCATTGATAGATGCCAAGAACACAACGAGGAAATAGCGAGAAAGGGCCGACAACCCCGAGGATTCGACCTGGTTTTTCCAACAGGCCGAGAGAATCGCCTACAGCACTCTGCTGCAGGTGCTTGCTATAATGACGGTGCTTATCTTATCGCTAAAATCACTAAAGCTCAACTCAATCTCAATCAAAAATCTCAATCTTATCAAAATCGGTGGTGTAAAATCAAAATTTGTATCATTCTCATCATCTCATCATCAATAAATTTTGTCACCTAACGACGACCAACCGCAGACCAGTAGTGTTAGTAAAGTAAGTAAGGACATCATCAAAGGAAGGGATGGGGACGTGGGGGGGACGGGGGGAAGGGGCCTATCTTATCTCATCATCAGGGGAGGCAACCAAGACAACCCAGGCTCACCGGAAAACGCCCTAGGATGGGAGACAACAGCAATGAACAATCGCGAACAACACCAAACAACAAACAACAAAACAAAAAACCTCCCCAGCAGGAACCGCTAAATGAGGAACCTACGTGGGTGTATCGCTTATCCTCACTAATTCTACTCTCCTAACTCCTCAATCAATGATCCTAAGCAGCTACAAATCTATCATATCATAAAACAATAACATAAACGATAATCATAGCATAAAATCACCCACCCACTCAACTCATCAACTCAAATCTATCACCTATCTCCTCCTCATATTCTCAAAGTGGTCCTCATTATCGCCCAGTCAATCAACTACCAATCAAACACTCTCAAATATCTCCTCATACCCTCAAAGTCACTCTCATCAACAATCAATCAAAAGAGGTGCAAACCCTGTCGGTCCTGCTGAAGAGGCTTGTAATGAAGCCGCCGCCGATGCGTCCACGATTGCCCAATGCTGCTGCCTCGCCAGATCTTACACCCTAGGACGTTTCGACGGACCAGCACCCGTGTCATCGTCCCCCCTCGACGCCCCCGAGGATAGGCGCCTCCGTGAAGGAGTTGCCGTTGCCTCGGGTCCTTCACGGAGTGAGTCCGCGATATGCGTGATATCGCGGCCCAGCTCCGAAAGGCGATCGGCGTCGAGATGTCGCGCCTTATTGATGTTACGAGGGGCGCTCACGCATCTCTCCCGCCGGTGAGCGTCCATGAAGATGTTATGTTGGTCTGGGGAGAGGTGCGGAGGGACGTGCACGTTATGGCCACACCATGTGCACAGGGCTGAAATCATAGTTGGGTAAGTATCTGCATAATCATAATCTATTCATCTGAAATGAATTATCACAATATTATCAATGACAATTTGGAATTACGTTCGAAAAGTTTTCAACCGAATAAATTTCATTTCAGGTCAAAGAACTCGCATTATTTTTAATGAAATAATGCATTGAATATATTTATAATTTTATTGATCTCACTGATATAATATTCCAACGTCAAGTTTTGTAGAAGATACGTGAAACTACCTAACATTAAGCAAAATACTTTCGTGATCTGTAAAATTAACTGCCAACAAAAAAATTCGTATTGGTTAGCAATAATTGAAATCTTTCGTTTCTCAACGTCATCAGCTCTTTGCTGCTGATATTTCGAGTAAAACACTGAAATTGTTCGAATGACGAAGAAAAAAGACAGAAAATTTCATACGTACTTGTTAGTTGGTGACATTGTGCCCTGCGCACATGGATCTTCCAGGCCGCTACAGTAGCAAAACCTGTAGACGGCCTGGCGCACCCGGGCAAACGGCAGTCTGAAACGTATTCTTATAAGGAAAATGAGAACATATACTGATCGAAATAATACCTCAGAAAGCTCATCTAAACCATATCTCAAAATCGCCTTACTTCAGCTGTTCAGTAAATATCTCATTCAATATGAATATATCGGCGGATTGTCGAAGTGTTCAATTCATTATGAAATAAATGAATAACTTGTTGTTGTTATCTGACATCTCTTTGATATCAGATAACAATAAGTTATTCATTTACTTGGTGGCTTTTACTACTGAGTATTATTCGCTGACGAAAACCAAACCAAAACAAACACAAATATAATAAGAAGATAGAATGATGCAAACAACTTACAAACTTTGTTGTTAGATACGCGATAAGCATCGCGGTTAGGGGCCGTTAGCTCGGATGCGTGTTCCGGCCTGAGTGATTCGGTGTTAGATGGCCGGAACACATATGGTGCTGGTCGCTCTCTGAGTCGTCTTGGTTGCTGGGGACGACGGCTGGAAATTATTTCACAGTCTACTAAGAATTTAAATATTTGTACTGTAATCTCAAAAAAAGATTATATTTCTCAGACCAAATATCAGCGACCCAAGTATTGAAAGAATTTTCAAAACCACCTCCATCGTTTGAAAATCCCCTCTGAATGAAATATTCAGTTTCAAAACTTCGAAAGGCTTTTCAACATTTCAGAAACAGTTCCATTTTTTAGTGCTTTCATTTTCAGGCGTTTTCATCCATTTATGTTCATCATACATCCGTTATAGCATCAAGTCAAAGAATTTAGAATCTCTTCTTTACAGCTGCCAATTTAGAATCTCTTATGCAAGTGTTGAGATAGTGTACAAATGGAATATTTGATAAAATGATGATGAAAATATGAATGGTAATAACTTACAGGTTATATGTTAGTGGCGTGGGAACTGGGGACGGGGATGGGGACGGGGACGGGGAAGGACTGGTCTGCAGTTGTTCGCCGCTTTGTGGCCTGGAGCTTCGTTGCGATACACCGACTGGCCTCGCCAATACCTGAAAGTTCACAATGTTGGAAGCCTGGACTGAAGGACAGGCAGCTTATGTCATTCAAAGCTTCAATTCCCCACTGGTACAATAGTATCGTCATTTACATAAATTATTTTTTTAAATTCGATTTCATAGATGTACATATTCTTATTATTGCTGCTATCAGCACAATCAGTCTCATTATTGTTATCAGTACCAAGTTCATTTACTATCATCATTATCGTTATCAAACAATCAATCAGTCGGTGACGATTGCTATTCTTCAAAAATTTTATCATGTAATCAACAAATGCAGTTTCAATTGATCACTCATATTCGTTAATCTGAAAGGAATTACTTATTGGACAGTTAGAGTTTAAGATGATAAGGTGGAAATAAATAAAAACCCTGAAATGACAGTGACCATATAATATATAACTTACGGGAGCCGTCGCAGTTGGTCTCGAATGGAACCAGTTGTTAGGGTTCCTATATTCATTTGACTCCACGTACTGAAATATGATTTGATTAGATGATGTGAACAAAGTTATAGATCGATCAACAATACTAAATGTAATTTTTATCGTATTGATGCTGACAGAGTATGGAGAAAACTATCAATAATTGAGACCAAAAAAAAACTAAGCAATTGATACTCACTTGAACGGAGCCAGGACACTTGATCGCGACGTATCCGGCCCGCGTAAAGATGGCCTGGAAAACGGGTCCGGATACGCCGAACTTCCAGCTCTGCCCACCGACACCACCTCGGTGGAGCAGAAGCTGGATGTGCCTCATTCGGCATATCGCTTCGACTGAGAGGGGACAATCCTCGCCTCTCAGGGCCCGGCGGACCGCCTCGCTTGCGCCAATGTTGTACGGCTCCGCCCGAGCCAGCTCCAGCCACTTCTCCTTGATGTACCCGGCCACCTCCTGTGGCGCGGGTAGCACCGTCATTATAGCAAGCACCTGCAGCAGGGTGCTGCAGGCGATCCTCTCGACCTGCTGGAATACCAGGCCGAATCCTCGGGGCTGCCAACCCCCCCTCGCTATTTCCTCGTTGCGTTCTTGGCACCTATCAATGCCAACAAATTTTTTCGTTGGCGCAACAACTGAAAATTTTTTTCGTTAGAATGCAACCAAAACTAACAGAAGAGATTTTGCTATTCTAATGGTCACACGCCATTTCTCACCATCGCAAAATTTTTCATATAATCATCATCAGTCGTATGGAAAAGATGCATTCAATCTCCTCGTATAATTAATTATGCCCTCATCAATTTTTTTCTCAACATCTTCAGCTAAAGACAGTAACAACTTCAACTCAAAATGCACATGGTTCTGTTCATTGATATGAAAAGTTACTACTCCGGAGACACATCCAACTCTAGCGATACACCAATAGCAGCCGCAAAAGATATGATATAGCCGAGCTAAATGGAATACTTTCGAAATTTCGCGACATTGACTGGATAGCGAACTGATTTGAGAATAATTTATTGTTTATCTCGAAAATGGAAGTTTTGCACTAAATTTCGTGGATCGTGTTGAATGTAAGCCGAATGTGTGTAATTGTGTTTGTGTTGCAGATGCAATTTCAGTAGCAATGGCCTTAGTCATGAAACAATTAATTGGATGTGAGTGGTTGGTATTGTTGACGTTACTATTTCTTAATTGTTAATCATTATCATCGAAGTCGAATTTCATCTCTCCAAAAATCAGCGCATTAATTTACTCAAAACTTAGCGGAGTACAGCGCATGGCTGTTTGAAATCTTATAGGATGTCGCACATGGAGTTGGTTGCATCTCAAAACAGTTAATCATTCGCAGAAAATCATCCAAAATTAGTTCTGCTTCTATCCGAAACAAATTCAGTCGAAGTAGTTAAGTTGTTTGAATTCAGACTGAACGTTTAAGAGGGTTAGGGCAGTTTAGAAATTTTAAGAAACTAAGTTTATTGAGGAGGAAAAGTGTAAGCTTGATGCGGGTTGATCTCTATCAGAAGATATGACTGGAGACTGTGTTGGATATGGTTTACTGGCATGTAAGTTAACGCAAATAATTTGCATTTTCAGAATCCTCTTTGACCACTGTGAGGATGATGACATCGACTATGCATAAATCGCATGCATAAACAACGAAGCGTTGCAATATCTTCGAATTTTCTCGCATGGTTTTGTAATCACTCGAAGGTGCGATCTTTATGAAAAAAGACTGATTCAAGTTTTGCGATTCACTTTGGAATGATTATCTTGCGAAAAAGTTTGATAGTGCATGATTGTTGGTGTTGATTTGTGAATGTATATTCAATAAAGGGCAGCACCAGCAAAAGGAACATAATTCAGAGTTTCAGATAGAATCAATCCATTAATTAGATTAGAAGATCAACTATGTCTTATCTCAATTCCCTTCAAAATTTAACTTCTTTTCAATATCCCAAAAACTGTTTCAGAGCATGTTTATCGTCATTTGTATGCAAAACAGCCAACTCCACCTTGCAAAAGATCACCACCAATCGCGCATGAACACGGCTGCACTCGATTATTTAATGCAATGTTTAAGACATGCATGAATTTGGCAAGTGGGCATGGTAAAGTGCTAGCAAACTATAGTGAGATTTGTAAGGAGGAGATAATAGATCACCCAAAACTGCTTATCTGTCATTCTGGAATTATGCATGGAGTTCAGAAACACCTTCCGGCAACAGAATGTTCTTTTGCGATCCAAAAGCATGGTGATGATCATTAGAATTTCCACAAAAGTGTACACATATCAACGGAATTGCACTCGCTCGTTCACTCCAATGACTACATAACTATCTTCTTCGATTTCTTCATAGGAATAAATCATTAAGCCACAGTTCGAAAACACCTTCCAGCAAGAGAATATTTCATTTCTATTCCAAAACTGCGCAACATTCATCAGGATTTACACAAAATTGTTCATATATGAACTGAATTACACTCACTTGTCCACGTCAGTGTTCATTCATCTGTCTCCTTTGAATATTTCATAAGATCAAATCATTTTCCCACATCATTTTCAAATCACTTTTGGTATCTATTTGAAGATGTGCGCACAAGCACTCACTACGTCGCAGAAATGTAAGCCAATCACAAAAATATTCAGCTTTCAGATAGAATTTATCAGTTGGATTGATTATATCAACTTTAATCTTGCGCCAATCCTTTACGAACTGCCTTCGAAGTTTGTTACCTCTTTAGATTTCGAAACTGTATTCAATTCAAACTTCTCGTTGGTCTCCAAAAGATTTTTTTGTATCTTGAAGTTGGGAAGTGAGGATGATAAAGACAAATCTGGTGATATTATATATAATTGCAACATTAAGTCAGTCATTCGCACAATGCATCATAATGATGCAACAGGGAAGCGCAAATGAAAAACAAATCAAAGTCATAATCAGTAATTATATGAGAAATTACATGAAGAGAGCTTTCTATAATGCAACGATTATATGAGAAATTTTGCGATGAATGAAAAAAATGACAATCCGCTGGGGAATCGAAATTGTTTCGTAAATTTCACGTTAAAATTATTTAATGGAACGGTGCGAATGAACTGAGATATATGACAACTTACACATTGGTTGCGTTCTTGCAGCCATTTGCGATTGATAGCAGGCTTGGTGCGGGTGACACCGAGAACTTAATTACTGAAATTGAGATTAATAATGAATGTTGCATTTTTCATCACTGCATTTCGAGCGATTCATAAAAAATCACGGATGAAATAGAATCAGGAAGAGGACCGATCACATCGAACGATAAGGGAGACTTTGCTCAGAGGATTCTTATTGCTACAGGAGATAAAAAATTATTGCGGTCTTTTCATGCGCAAGAGAAAAATATTATCGATCACGTCTGACGCCTGTTTCCAGGATTTTTTTTCGCGCGGTGAGCGAGGAGAGGGGAGGGGTGTAGAAGCACGAGCCTTGCCGACTCCCAATTCCCTCAACCACCTCCCTGACATCGCTTGTTCGAGAAGTGCACATCTTCACACTGCGATCATGATGATATTGCAAAAGTTAGAAATTATATGAAAGTATTGCAAATTCACGAATCATGTATTTTCTAGCGAATAATTGAAATGGTATCGTCACATGCACAGTTGCTATTCACATTTCACTGATTGTTAATGATCTGATTTCGTAATGATTGCTGTTGACATTATTGAAACATTCCGAGAATCACTTTGAGAGGATCACCAAAGAAATTGCTATTCAAAAAAAGTATCGTTCGCCCAATAGAAGTCTCATGACAACCGCAACACCAGACAGTGTCTTTCTCATACGTTTCACGTAACGTTTGGGGAATTCACGTTGGCATTTATCATCCTAACGAGAAGTCATGTCAAGATGTCAGTGATTATAACTTATTGGTCTGAATGGTATTCTTATAGTAATTATGAAATTAGGTATGTGATAAATATGAAATTATGAAAAAGATAGGTTGTGATAAGTATAATGAAACACAAACAACACACGTGTAATGGGCAAGAGAGACACACTGGAATGATATGATACAGTTATGATTAGAGATTGCATTTGATCACACTGATTGATGAGAGTGAAAGTGATATTTTTTGAACAGAGGCCGAAACAATGTGATCTATTGTGATGGACGAATCTGATTGGTCAATCGAGATCAAATTGCGATAGGTGTATGGAAGTCATCGAATCATGCTTACGTCAGCATGCTTGACTCGATGCACGTCATGCATCCTCGACTCGATGCATGTGTCTGCGTGCTCGACATGTCCATGTAAAGCATGCTTACATCAGGCACGCCCACCTTCCATGAGACCATCAATCAATAGCGAATGTAATCTATGTATCGAACGCACATTCTGAAGAGTCATTCAGTAATAATCGTTGAAGATTGACCACTGCTTCATGCATTCTCATTTTGATCCTTACATTTCGATCACACCTCATCGTACTCTTAAAAGGATACCTCACCGTACAAAATTATGTCTTCCTGAATCCAGAGGTTTCGTTCCATCAAATGGTGTAAAGAAAATCAGACATTAAGTGGGAAAGCTCACAGTACGATAGCCTCGAGCATGACAACACGTATGGAATTGAGAATATAGCTATATCTCGTGACTGAATTTTTATTGCTCAATATAATATATGTTTTGCTGAATCTAGAGGTTTTGCTGGATCGAGTGATTCAGAAATTCGTCTTCTTGTTCATATTATATTATTGTTTTGTTCATCTGCATGCAATTTATCTCATAAACTTCCTTTGTATTTATTGCTACATATATTTGTTTCTTTGTTTCAGTGCCTTCATTATCAGAGGCCATCAACCGTTTTTGTTGTCGGCGTAAAGCGATGTTGTCTGAACGAAGTGATACCACACTTGAGTGTTCTTTTGAACTTAGTTCTCCTCAGAGATTATCCCATTTATCCCATTTGAACTCGGTCCTCAGAGATTATAACACGGTGACACTGAATTTCCTTAGATGAACTCAGTTATGACATCAAAGTGTAATTGGCTACAACTTTGCACTTGTCAGTTCTAAAATGCCGGTAATTTTTTATTTTCTTTTTACAAAATTTGTTTTTCCCTGAGTTGTTTCGTCGTTTTTTTTTCAAATTGGAAGGGCACAGAATTTCAAAGGAACATTCTGAGATAATATCTCACCCGTACTTCAGCTCCAACCGTACAATATCGGTTAGTTGATGCGCTGAAGTACCATAAAAAATATTTGTGCAAAATGCTTTCGTACGGATACTTTTGGAACTGTTGAATTGCATCTCTTTGTAAGCAATAAATTAATTCGATACGAAATTTCTGCCCATTACGATTGAAAGTAAAATTGCTTTATTATGCAAATCTCATTGAGTGATCGGAGCATATGAAAATTTGGAAAGAAGAAAAAAGAATTGTATTTATTTCCTCTGCAATTCCTCTGCAATGCACGCGTCAAAGAATGAGTTTACAGATGCATGTGTTGATTTAATATGAGTTGTTTGAATGTTTAGCAGCGCCCGCAGCAAAAGCAAGCTACGGGAGTAGTACGTCCGGGGTGAAAAGGCTTCGGTAACTAGCCATACCCACAATCAATGCATCTAACCGGAGCAGTACCTCCGTAATTAAATGACTACGGTAAGTAGCCACGCCCACGGCTAATGCAACCAATGGGAGCAGTACCTCCGGGTAAATGACTGCATCAAACTGTCCACTGCCAATATAACCTTGTAGAAAAAAAATCAACGTAATTCACATCAATAACTGATCTAATGAGTTCATATCTGTCAAAACAACCTCATTCTGAATACAACTTCATCATTTCAGATTCCATCGTTCTTGTGGGGTTACGTTCATGAATTACCTCACTCAGATCTTCTTTCAGAAGCGCTGTACAGATACTGTGCAAAATTCTGATACGAAACCTCACCACGGCGTCCGAGGAGAAATGCCGAAGGTTTTTTAGATGACACACACTACACAAATGAAAAAATCGAGCAAAAGTCAGAGACGGCAGCTTTTTCAGTGGATATCTCTAATCATCAAGGATTGAGGCTCATTCAAGCTTATTGACCTCACTTTGGGATTCACTCTAGCACGCATTGAACGTCATACTACAAATGCCCTATTCGCTGTTGCTTTCCTATTCCTGCTAAACGACATTTGAAGAATTGTTTCTTATAAACTCAGTTTCCTTGAAAGCGAATCCATAATACTAATCGAGTATCACACCATCATGTTTTTCGAAACCATCTAATTCAATCCTCCAGATTTGTTTTACTATGCCTAAAGCATGTCCGACGATCTTCTCATGAAATTTTCCTGAATCTTTGATTGGTCATTTCAGTCATATATTGCTATATCTCTAACAGTGTGTTGCAATTGCTTCTCAAATTGGTATGTCGAAAATCCCTTCCTCAGTTTTCTTTCCTAACTACGATGCAAGCAATCGTGGTAAAATCACAACCTATGAAGCAGTTGAATTCCTATAAACCTACTAAACTACAATAGCTGCCGTCATGACAATTCTAAACTCGTTGAAACAGAAGATACTGATAGCTTGTGGGTTTTCGGTGTAATGTGTGATAACACGTGGAAAAACATTTATGCAGCTGTCATGCCACGCACCATTGGTATTTTCAAATTTATCCCAATCTCGGCGAAGTAGTGAGCTTACTTCCAGGCAAGAGCATCAAACTCGAGCCTGACCCTAACATGTGACATCGAATTGTACCCAGGGTGCCTATGCACTTTGCGATTCTACCTCGCTCATGGAATGCCATCAAACCATGCCTAGCAATGTTTCCCTCCATTATGCCTGACATGACAGCATCAAAAACACGATAATGATCAACGAGAGGTGATGACCGCACGAAACAATCACATAAACAACAACACGAAGTAATTACATAAGCAACAACAACAGCAACGGGATAATCAAACAAATATTCACATTTACAAGAGATTTGAATGCCCATATCCAATCGTACAATCCGAAACAGCATAACACGAGCAAATTCTGACAGAATATTTTGAAAACGGAATAGAATCGAGTCAACTGCCATCATTTCGGTTCAACCCAAAAGAAGTTTGATGTCAAGTCAAGCTAATACAAAAAAACCTTGACTCACGTCTTGCTTCCTCTAAAACGTATAAAAGCAATCCGAGGAATCCTACCTGGCTTTCAGTTACCAATGTAATCAATTGGGTGCTCGAACGATTAAGCTTGAGAAAATTCCATGATGCTACCCCGATAACGCTACTTCAAAAACACTACTTATCTTTATACCATACACACCAACACATTCCAATTCTGACAAGACACTGTGCGAGCAACCAAGAGAAAATTCTAATCCCTATGCACATATCAGTCCACAGTTATCCAATTCAATCCTAGCCCGTGACACAACCTCTCGAAACTGGTCAGTGATTCATAACAGAAGCGATGACTTATCAACCATACTTATTACCACTAATGACAGACAATAACTGCACTGACAAGGGAAATAAGGATGTCATCATAGAATTGTATGAATGCCATCATGACACTAGCTAATAGATAAGCTTCGGCGAGTAACCACAAACACCTGAGACTTCGAGTCACCAGTCAGCGACTCGACTCTACAGGATGAGTGGTCCAGGCGAACTTTCCAGACCTACCGCTAACTTCATAAGGCGATTCATACCCTACGTTAGTGAAACTCAATTTTAAGGGAATATTTTCTTCATTTGATATGCCAGTACAGCCATTATCAAAACCTGATGATAGCTCTCCCAGAAACTAACTTATAAGATATTTTCAATACGATAACTTTAGACCATTCGAGTGGATCGATGAGGTTATCTAGTATCTCAGTAACACAAGTGATGAATGATAACTACACTGGCAAGGGACATGAGGATATCATCATAGAATTGTATGAATGTCATCATGACACTAGCTAATAGATAAGCTTCGGCGAGTAACCACAAACGCCTGAGACTTCGAGTCACCAGTCAGCGACTCGACTCTACAGGATGAGTGGTCCAGGCGAACTTTCCAGACCTACCGCTAACTTCATAAGGCGATTCATACCCTACGTTAGTGAAGCTCAATTTTTAGGGAATATTTTCTTCATTTGATATGCCAGTACAGTCATTATCAACACCTGATGATAGCTCTCCCAGAAACTAACTCATAAGATATTTTCAATACGATAACTTTAGACCATTCGAGTGGATCGATGAGGTTATCGAGTATCTCAGTAACACAAGTGATGAATGATAACTACACTGGCAATGGACATGAGGATATCATCATAGAATTGTATGAATGCCATCATGACACTAGCTAATAGATAAGCTTCGGCGAGTAACCACAAACACCTGAGACTTCGAGTCACCAGTCAGCGACTCGACTCTACAGGATGAGTGGTCCAGGCGAACTTTCCAGACCTACCGCTAACTTCATAAGGCGATTCATACCCTACGTTAGTGAAGCTCAATTTTTAGGGAATATTTTCTTCATTTGATATGCCAGTACAGCCATTATCAACACCTGATGATAGTTCTCCCAGAAACTAACTCATAAGATATTTTCAATACGATAACATTAGACCATTCGAGTGGATCGATGAGGTTATCTAGTATCTCAGTAACACAAGTGATGAATGATAACTACACTGGCAAGGGACATGAGGATATCATCATAGAATTGTATGAATGCCATCATGACACTAGCTAATAGATAAGCTTCGGCGAGTAACCACAAACACCTGAGACTTCGAGTCACCAGTCAGCGACTCGACTCTACAGGATGAGTGGTCCAGGCGAACTTTCCAGACCTACCGCTAACTTCATAAGGCGATTCATACCCTACGTTAGTGAAGCTCAATTTTTAGGGAATATTTTCTTCATTTGATATGCCAGTACAGTCATTATCAACACCTGATGATAGCTCTCCCAGAAACTAACTCATAAGATATTTTCAATACGATAACTTTAGACCATTCGAGTGGATCGATGAGGTTATCTAGTATCTCAGTAACACAAGTGATGAATGATAACTACACTGGCAAGGGACATGAGGATATCATCATAGAATTGTATGAATGCCATCATGACACTAGCTAATAGATAAGCTTCGGCGAGTAACCACAAACACCTGAGACTTCGAGTCACCAGTCAGCGACTCGACTCTACAGGATGAGTGGTCCAGGCGAACTTTCCAGACCTACCGCTAACTTCATAAGGCTATTCATACCCTACTTAGTGAAGCTCAATTTTTAGGGAATATTTTCTTCATTTGATATGCCAGTACAGTCATTATCAACACCTGATGATAGTTCTCCCAGAAACTAACTCATAAGATATTTTCAATACGATAACATTAGACCATTCGAGTGGATCGATGAGGTTATCTAGTATCTCAGTAACACAAGTGATGAATGATAACTACACTGGCAAGGGACATGAGGATATCATCATAGAATTGTATGAATGCCATCATGACACTAGCTAATAGATAAGCTTCGGCGAGTAACCACAAACACCTGAGACTTCGAGTCACCAGTCAGCGACTCGACTCTACAGGATGAGTGGTCCAGGCGAACTTTCCAGACCTACCGCTAACTTCATAAGGCTATTCATACCCTACTTAGTGAAGCTCAATTTTTAGGGAATATTTTCTTCATTTGATATGCCAGTACAGTCATTATCAACACCTGATGATAGTTCTCCCAGAAACTAACTCATAAGATATTTTCAATACGATAACATTAGACCATTCGAGTGGATCGATGAGGTTATCTAGTATCTCAGTAACACAAGTGATGAATGATAACTACACTGGCAAGGGACATGAGGATATCATCATAGAATTGTATGAATGCCATCATGACACTAGCTAATAGATAAGCTTCGGCGAGTAACCACAAACACCTGAGACTTCGAGTCACCAGTCAGCGACTCGACTCTACAGGATGAGTGGTCCAGGCGAACTTTCCAGACCTACCGCTAACTTCATAAGGCGATTCATACCCTACTTAGTGAAGCTCAATTTTTAGGGAATATTTTCTTCATTTGATATGCCAGTACAGTCATTATCAACACCTGATGATAGCTCTCCCAGAAACTAACTTATAAGATATTTTCAATACGATAACTTTAGGCCATTCGAGTGGATCGATGAGGTTATCTAGTATCTCAGTAACACAAGTGATGAATGATAACTACACTGGCAAGGGACATGAGGATATCATCATAGAATTGTATGAATGTCATCATGACACTAGCTAATAGATAAGCTTCGGCGAGTAACCACAAACACCTGAGACTTCGAGTCACCAGTCAGCGACTCGACTCTACAGGATGAGTGGTCCAGGCGAACTTTCCAGACCTACCGCTAACTTCATAAGGCGATTCATACCCTACGTTAGTGAAGCTCAATTTTTAGGGAATATTTTCTTCATTTGATATGCCAGTACAGCCATTATCAACACCTGATGATAGCTCTCCCAGAAACTAACTCGTAAGATATTTTCAATACGATAACTTTAGACCATTCGAGTGGATCGACGAGGTTATCGAGTATCTCAGTAGCACAAGTGATGAATGATAACTACACTGGCAATGGACATAGGGAAATCATCATAGAATTGTATGAATGCCATCATGACACTAGCTAATAGATAAGCTTCGGCGAGTAACCACAAACACCTGAGACTTCGAGTCACCAGTCAGCGACTCGACTCTACAGGATGAGTGGTCCAGGCGAACTTTCCAGACCTACCGCTAACTTCATAAGGCGATTCATACCCTACGTTAGTGAAGCTCAATTTTTAGGGAATATTTTCTTCATTTGATATGCCAGTACAGCCATTATCAACACCTGATGATAGCTCTCCCAGAAACTAACTCGTAAGATATTTTCAATACGATAACTTTAGACCATTCGAGTGGATCGACGAGGTTATCGAGTATCTCAGTAGCACAAGTGATGAATGATAACTACACTGGCAATGGACATAGGGAAATCATCATAGAATTGTATGAATGCCATCATGACACTAGCTAATAGATAAGCTTCGGCGAGTAACCACAAACACCTGAGACTTCGAGTCACCAGTCAGCGACTCGACTCTACAGGATGAGTGGTCCAGGCGAACTTTCCAGACCTACCGCTAACTTCATAAGGCGATTCATACCCTACGTTAGTGAAGCTCAATTTTTAGGGAATATTTTCTTCATTTGATATGCCAGTACAGCCATTATCAACACCTGATGATAGCTCTCCCAGAAACTAACTCGTAAGATATTTTCAATACGATAACTTTAGACCATTCGAGTGGATCGACGAGGTTATCGAGTATCTCAGTAGCACAAGTGATGAATGATAACTACACTGGCAATGGACATAGGGAAATCATCATAGAATTGTATGAATGCCATCATGACACTAGCTAATAGATAAGCTTCGGCGAGTAACCACAAACACCTGAGACTTCGAGTCACCAGTCAGCGACTCGACTCTACAGGATGAGTGGTCCAGGCGAACTTTCCAGACCTACCGCTAACTTCATAAGGCGATTCATACCCTACGTTAGTGAAGCTCAATTTTTAGGGAATATTTTCTTCATTTGATATGCCAGTACAGCCATTATCAACACCTGATGATAGCTCTCCCAGAAACTAACTCGTAAGATATTTTCAATACGATAACTTTAGACCATTCGAGTGGATCGACGAGGTTATCGAGTATCTCAGTAGCACAAGTGATGAATGATAACTACACTGGCAATGGACATAGGGAAATCATCATAGAATTGTATGAATGCCATCATGACACTAGCTAATAGATAAGCTTCGGCGAGTAACCACAAACACCTGAGACTTCGAGTCACCAGTCAGCGACTCGACTCTACAGGATGAGTGGTCCAGGCGAACTTTCCAGACCTACCGCTAACTTCATAAGGCGATTCATACCCTACGTTAGTGAAGCTCAATTTTTAGGGAATATTTTCTTCATTTGATATGCCAGTACAGTCATTATCAACACCTGATGATAGCTCTCCCAGAAACTAACTCATAAGATATTTTCAATACGATAACTTTAGACCATTCGAGTGGATCGATGAGGTTATCTAGTATCTCAGTAACACAAGTGATGAATGATAACTACACTGGCAAGGGACATGAGGATATCATCATAGAATTGTATGAATGCCATCATGACACTAGCTAATAGATAAGCTTCGGCGAGTAACCACAAACACCTGAGACTTCGAGTCACCAGTCAGCGACTCGACTCTACAGGATGAGTGGTCCAGGCGAACTTTCCAGACCTACCGCTAACTTCATAAGGCGATTCATACCCTACTTAGTGAAGCTCAATTTTTAGGGAATATTTTCTTCATTTGATATGCCAGTACAGTCATTATCAACACCTGATGATAGCTCTCCCAGAAACTAACTCATAAGATATTTTCAATACGATAACTTTAGACCATTCGAGTGGATCGATGAGGTTATCTAGTATCTCAGTAACACAAGTGATGAATGATAACTACACTGGCAAGGGACATGAGGATATCATCATAGAATTGTATGAATGCCATCATGACACTAGCTAATAGATAAGCTTCGGCGAGTAACCACAAACACCTGAGACTTCGAGTCACCAGTCAGCGACTCGACTCTACAGGATGAGTGGTCCAGGCGAACTTTCCAGACCTACCGCTAACTTCATAAGGCTATTCATACCCTACTTAGTGAAGCTCAATTTTTAGGGAATATTTTCTTCATTTGATATGCCAGTACAGTCATTATCAACACCTGATGATAGTTCTCCCAGAAACTAACTCATAAGATATTTTCAATACGATAACATTAGACCATTCGAGTGGATCGATGAGGTTATCTAGTATCTCAGTAACACAAGTGATGAATGATAACTACACTGGCAAGGGACATGAGGATATCATCATAGAATTGTATGAATGCCATCATGACACTAGCTAATAGATAAGCTTCGGCGAGTAACCACAAACACCTGAGACTTCGAGTCACCAGTCAGCGACTCGACTCTACAGGATGAGTGGTCCAGGCGAACTTTCCAGACCTACCGCTAACTTCATAAGGCTATTCATACCCTACTTAGTGAAGCTCAATTTTTAGGGAATATTTTCTTCATTTGATATGCCAGTACAGTCATTATCAACACCTGATGATAGCTCTCCCAGAAACTAACTCATAAGATATTTTCAATACGATAACTTTAGACCATTCGAGTGGATCGATGAGGTTATCTAGTATCTCAGTAACACAAGTGATGAATGATAACTACACTGGCAAGGGACATGAGGATATCATCATAGAATTGTATGAATGCCATCATGACACTAGCTAATAGATAAGCTTCGGCGAGTAACCACAAACACCTGAGACTTCGAGTCACCAGTCAGCGACTCGACTCTACAGGATGAGTGGTCCAGGCGAACTTTCCAGACCTACCGCTAACTTCATAAGGCTATTCATACCCTACTTAGTGAAGCTCAATTTTTAGGGAATATTTTCTTCATTTGATATGCCAGTACAGTCATTATCAACACCTGATGATAGCTCTCCCAGAAACTAACTCATAAGATATTTTCAATACGATAACTTTAGACCATTCGAGTGGATCGATGAGGTTATCTAGTATCTCAGTAACACAAGTGATGAATGATAACTACACTGGCAAGGGACATGAGGATATCATCATAGAATTGTATGAATGCCATCATGACACTAGCTAATAGATAAGCTTCGGCGAGTAACCACAAACACCTGAGACTTCGAGTCACCAGTCAGCGACTCGACTCTACAGGATGAGTGGTCCAGGCGAACTTTCCAGACCTACCGCTAACTTCATAAGGCTATTCATACCCTACTTAGTGAAGCTCAATTTTTAGGGAATATTTTCTTCATTTGATATGCCAGTACAGTCATTATCAACACCTGATGATAGTTCTCCCAGAAACTAACTCATAAGATATTTTCAATACGATAACATTAGACCATTCGAGTGGATCGATGAGGTTATCTAGTATCTCAGTAACACAAGTGATGAATGATAACTACACTGGCAAGGGACATGAGGATATCATCATAGAATTGTATGAATGCCATCATGACACTAGCTAATAGATAAGCTTCGGCGAGTAACCACAAACACCTGAGACTTCGAGTCACCAGTCAGCGACTCGACTCTACAGGATGAGTGGTCCAGGCGAACTTTCCAGACCTACCGCTAACTTCATAAGGCGATTCATACCCTACGTTAGTGAAGCTCAATTTTTAGGGAATATTTTCTTCATTTGATATGCCAGTACAGCCATTATCAACACCTGCCACTGTCCCTGCCACACAAAGTAAACAAATATTCTCTTAGGCGTTAATCTATCTCTAAGGAGCGATCAGCTCTGAGAGCTTGTTCCTCAGCTGTGAGCTCACTAGTTAACTGCAGTCGAACTGTGCATAGACCACTAACACTTCTCTGAATCGCATGCCTAAGTCAGATCAGTTCAAGTCCATGTCAAGCTTAATGAATTTAAGAAAGCTCAAAGTCAGATTCAAATCGAGGTCAGTCAATCCCAGTTCGCTAAGCGGTACGTCAAGTCAAGTTATCTCGTGGTAAAATTAAAGTCAAGACGTTTCTAAGTTTTGGCTCAATGAGATTTTAATATAGTTATAGTCAAGCTAAGTCAAGTCAATTTTGCGCCAGATAGAACTAATGTCAGATACCTCTGCTCTCATGCCTATGTCAGAGTCCAACGCGGTTCATGTAATAGAGTCCACATTATGAGAGGGGGGGGGGGGAGAGAGAGGGAATGATTAAGTGCAAAAGTGAAAAAAAATTTCAATTAGGTTGGATGGGGCATACATAAGGCCAGTCCAAGTCCCTACCTCTGGCTCCAGAGTTAAGCGGGTCATCACGTGCCGCATCCCTCCTTCGCCCTACCACATCCCATACAAAAAAGTTCACAATGCTGGCAACAATGATAAATATATGAATAAATAAATAAAATTGTGGCATAAATAAAATTATAATAAATTATAAATACAATGCATATACATTAAAACACATATACGATACATATACAAGACATTATAATTAATAAACAAAATTAACATTACAAAATTCCATCCCAAAGGGTAGCAGATAATCGTGGATCCCCTCGTAAATTGGTAGATAACGTTAGACTATCGCCCACTAAACATCTCAACCTGTGACAATACAGTGGCAGTTACAATATTAACAATACAATGCTAGCGCAAATAATATTAATAACTGAATTAAAAATCTCTAAAAAATCCCCCCAGTTAAAATAATCGATGCATCATTAATATCTTCAGAAATATATTTCAATTAACAATGATAACAATGTACAATACATCATAATATCTACGCCACTGTATTATCACCTAATTTCACCAAGTCGGTTTCAAGTAAAGTATCATTTACAAACACTTAACTACATACACAAATATTCACAATATTACTCAAACATTCTCTAATTTACAATTACAATTACATTACAATACAAACAATTGCAATTACAATTCACAAATGAATTAAAGCATAAAAGAATAAAGGATGCAAAAAAGTGGTCACTGACCACGGCTTAATTTTATTCTTGATTCCTAGGTTCTAATAGAAGTGGAAATAAGTAATAAAAAATAAGGAGTTGTTCAACTCCGGATTATTTATTCAAGTTCTGATAGAAAGAAAATAAAGTTCCATGTCCTAACCCAGCGCCTCCACGCGCTATCGTGTCGTATTTGTCGGTATTGAATTTGATCTTTGGTATTTTGACATCTTTGCTGTTCCAATATGTGTCATGTTGCACAGTGATGATCTTTCATGTTGTTGTTATCCCGACCGTCCTCATCAACCATCGAGCGCCATCCATCGAAAATGTTTCCGTCGAAAAAAACGTCCATCCAAACGTCGTTCACCATACTTACTGAAAATACGCCAATTCATATCAGATCACGAGAAATCAACAAGATCGATTGACAATAAAGTTATTTAAAATCACCAATTAAAAATTAAATCATCAAAAAATGAATTCCCACCTTAGAATGAAGCTACTGTAATTTGTTGCAGCTGGATATGACCAATCATCATGCAGCTCGCCACCAACGACCAATACCGTAATCGTCCACTCGCTCGGTCGCTCGTTCATTTTCATATGCATATCTGAAACAATATTAAATGACTAATTCGCAGTATTCATCATTTAATTCCTTATTTCTCATTAATTATTCGCACACATTTCTCATTAATAAATTATTCGCACACGTTATCAACGTTCTAAACTAAAATAGCGATGGTGATGATTTAATAAGATATCACCTTCACTGCGAATATTACTATATTTCAAAGATTGCACGCGGATGATCTTTTCTAGGCTTATACTAATGAAGTTGTCAAAAAACAGAATGATACTAATAATGTTGAAAAATTAGGTGGGTATTTGAACCCAAAATATCTCTGCCGCAATCATGAATTATACTATAAAAAGCATGAACGAAATAAAATCGTGAATTACGTCACACGTCACACCGCACTAAACAGCACGCATGAAGGGAACGATGACAGAATGATAATGTGAATGTTATGAGCAAGTCACTTCGACATGATCTGCGATGATCAATTGGTGTGGTACTATTGACAGATCGAAAGAATTGAAACAGAACACAATTATGATCACAACGACAAACCATTTACTTATTACTATGTCATACAACTAGTTGATCAATTCCAATATTAATGGAAAAAAGAAGTGATATTCCGTCGAAGAATTGGTATTTCCAAATACCAAATTTATTCAGATGAAATTACAGGTACGCTGACTCTTGGATTATCAATGAAAATGAAACTATCGTCGAAATTTTAAAAAAATCAAAAATTCATATGAATCAAATGTTTCAAGAATCGCGCAGTCGTGCTATCAGAATTGAAAGTGATTTAAGTCATTTTGGTGGAGTTAGATG